>ML677392.1:9942994-9964033 GCA_007922305.1 Dermatemys mawii | reverse complement strand
GGGGACTTAGCCCAGAGGGGCCGATACAGGGACGGTGTCTGAGTCTGCAGAGAGCATGCACTCATACCCCAAGTAAGTGGGACTGACCCGTAGTGACCGACATGGCAATGCTGCTTTTGTCTGCACAGAGCCTGCACCCATAGCTCTGAGAGAGGGACTGACCCAAGAGTGACCAACACAGTGACCCTGCCTGAGTCACCAGAGAGCAGTAGCATCAGAGGAGGGGACTGATCCCGCCTGCAGAGAGCCTGGACCAGGAGTCCTGACGGGGGTGGGTGGCGGGAGAACTGTTTTATGCGGATCAGAATGTCCTGATATTGTCACCACCATACTTATATCAAAGGGGAGAGGTAAAATTTTTATCCTATTTAATTCCCCATCCTTTTCTCCCAGTTTTTCTCTGATGATCTCTATCGGGGTGCTGTAACGTTTTTCCAAACAGCTAAAAGCAAAGTCTCTCATTACACCGATACCTCATCACTTCTCTGCTCGACACTAGATCAACTGAGGCATTTTTGCTAATAGTCTTTGGTTTGCGCTCTTGAGACACTATGTCTTCTTCTGCCTCCTCTGAAGCCTGACTTACACAACGTCTGTTTTATCTGCGATGTGCCCGCATGCCATAGCAATAAAATAAATCCTGCAGTTCTATTTTTTTCCATAACTATGTGGGGATTCCTATTACCTCTGCAGTGTCATTTAAAAAAACTGTGTTTTTATCCTTTTCTATTCCACATTTCTCTCTTACATCCTCCTCCACAGACCTGAGTTTCTTCGGGGACCTTGCCTTGATTCTCAACCCCATCTCTCCTGTTGAGCTTTTTTGACTAAAACTTGGTGCTGTAGTTTCACCAGGTGATCTGACACTTCTTGCCTCCACTGTACGCAGGCTATGTCAATGCTACAGCAGCACAGCATAGCGCTTCTGGTGAAGACACTCTTCATGAGAGGCAGTAGCTGTGTTGATAGGAGATGCTCTCCCACCAACGTAGCCCTGTCCACAGAGGTGCTTAGGTCGGTATAACTTGCATCCCTCAGAGATGTGGATTGTTCATGCCCCTGAGAGCTCGTCTACACTAGGGGGAGGGGTCGACCGAAGATACGCAACTTCAGCTATGTGAATAACGTAGCTGAAGCCGGCGCATCTTCAGCCGACTTACCTGCCGTCCTCACAGTGGCAACGGTCGGCAGCGGACTCCCCCGTCGACACCAGCTTGCGCCTTTTGGCGAGCTGGAGTTCCGGAGTCGACGGGAGCGCTGTTGGTGATCTGTTTATTGCATCTTGATGAGATGCGATAAATCGATCACCAATAGATCGATCACTACCCACCAATCTGGCAGGTAGTGAAGACATACCCTTAGTGACATAAATTCTACTGAAGTATTTTGTAATATAGACATAGCCTCGGAAGTTAATTAATATATTATTCTGATTAGTTTTTAATGAGATGCAACATGTTACTCTAGTACAGTGAATCTCTTTTGAAGTTACTGGTGGCAAAAAGTGAATGTGTTAAAGACTAGTCTTTTCTCTCTCTGGGATTGCATTATCCACTTCTCAGCCATGGATAGAGAGCACTCTGATTCAGCAGTCCCTGCCAGGGAGCTACAAACTCTCCTTCAGACCCTGTGGAAGCTGGAACTGCACAGGATCAGATCTCTATGGGATTTTTTCATGGGGCGTGGGGAGGGCGCAAGAAGTATTTGAAGGCAGGGACTGGCCACTTTCCATGGCATTGCCCCGTGCAGGCCCTACAGATGTCCTAGGAGACTGGGAGTTAATGTTGTTTGAAGCACTGTTATCTCCCATGGGGCCTCCCTTCTTGGTGGAGAAACAGGCAATGACAAGCAGCTCCTTGCAGGCATGGTGCAAAAAGAGAGGGAACAAAGAAGCTGGTGCATGGGACTAACTGGTCTAGGACACCTTTTCTCTGGGTGTCACCAGGATCAACAGCTTGGGAGGCTGTGTCCTTTCCACATATTCCAAAAGCTCTCCCACTTGAGGGCAAAATCACAGGGAAACTCCACAAGGATAAAGTTTCCTGATTTTTGTGATCTCCTGCCATAGTCTTTCCTGTGATCGGGATGACCTGTTTCTGATTTCTATGATTAATTCCTGTCATAGCGTAGGAAGGATTGACTAGTGTCTAGAGCACTGGGCTGAGGCCCGGAACACCTGGTTTCAATTCCTGGCTCAGCCATAAATTCTTTGTATGATTTTGGGCAAGTCACATAAATTACCCTGTATATCAGTTCCTATAATATAGGGATGCTACTTCTCTACTTCCCAGCGGCATTGGGACGATAGAACCCATTAATGATAATGAAATGCTCAAATACTACGGTGAGGACTAAGTGCCTAGATAAATTTGTCTCTGGAACAGTATTTTTATCTGTTAAAAGATCAAGAGTTGCTTATCACGCAACACTCAAAGTTGAATATTGGTTTAGTTTTATATTTAGGCAATTGCAGGCATGAGAGGTTTTTATTATAAACATAGAGATATTGCAGTGTTTGTAATGGAGCAATAAGCCAAGGAAGAGCCCTTTATGCTTTATATAAATACATAGAAACATGTATATTTAAAAAACCAAGTAAACAACGTAAATCCCTACCAAAACAAGACTTCAGCACATGTGTGTCTCCCCCTGCGGAGAGAGTGAGATAACAGCCCATAGCTGATGTGGAGGCCATGTTTTTTGATGCCTGCAGGAAGGTGTTCTGATACTGCAGTGATGATTGTGCCATAAGAACCTCTATAGAATAGAATTGATGCAACCTCTTATTTGCTATGTTAGTAAATCCTGTAAAGTGTGTTCCCATGTGTGAAAACAGATGGCTCAAATTCAAAGATTCTCCTTTCTCCAAAGCTGAATCTTGGTGCCAAGTTTGTTTATGGAAGAAGAAGGGCTTTCTGTGTTTATCTTGAACTTGGATAGTATATTTACCTGTAATTTATTTGGGTAGCTATTTAAATGTAGTGCACTTTACATGAGCCCTTGGATGCCTTACACAAATTGAAGAAATACAACAATAAAATCCCCATTCTTAGCTGTACTGCATGTTTATCAGTTGGTCAAAGACTCAACCAAAACAGATATTTATTGCATTGGGCCCTACTGTTTTGTAAACTCAGACTCTGGGGGACCTGATAACAGTCTTCAAATACCTTAAGGGCTGTTATAAAGCGGATTGACCTCAATTGTTCTCCATGTTCTCTGAAGGTAAAACGAAGTAATTGGCTTAATCTGCAGCAAGGGAGATTTAGGTTACGTACTATTTAGAAAGTTTTTCCTATAAAGGTAGTTAAGCTCTGGAATACATCCACGGGCGGTTGTGGAATCCACATCATTGGAGAAGTGACAAAGAGTCCTGTGGCACCTTAAAGACTAACTAAAATTTTAGAGCATAAGCTTTTGTGGGCTAATACCCACTTCGTCGGATGGCATGCATCCAACGAAGTGGGTATTAGCCCATGAAAGCTTATGCTCTAAAATTTTAGTTAGTCTTTAAGGTGCCACAGGAGTCTTTGTCACATCATTGGAGGTTTTTAAGAAGTTAAATATTTGCCAGGGATTGTCTAAGTTTACTTGGTCCTGCCTCAACATATGGGCTTAAAATAGATGACTTCTCAAATTTCCTTGTAGCCCTACATTTCTATAACTCTTCTACAGGGAATGTGCTGCCACATTTCCTCATTTAATAACATTTGAGTATTGAGAATTAAATTCTCCCATTATGGAGGCACACAAGCAGCACAGGACACAGTTGAGAACCTGCAACCTTATCAGCTTTGCCTGTGAACTGCTACATATATGACATAGATATTTATCTTTAATTTAGATATAATTACTTGTTCAATAATTTCACTGTATAAAGTGAACTTTCTCAAACTAATGAGTATATTTTGCCCACTATATTTGTGTCTGTGCCTCAAGTATTTTTCTATGTAACTCATTAAAGATCAATACTAACAAATATTAACAAAATATTTTTATGGAGACACTTGATACCAAAGGCAAGATGAGTAGGAAAGGATATCTTCAATTTTGCCTTACATTTCAGAGGCAGCAAAGTAATTCTTAGAAATTCTCAGTGATGCTCCGATCCCCTTTCAGACTTGTTAAAGAGTTTAACTTCCTTTTTATGTTATTTATTGATTTGTGGTTCTTAAATTTGCAAGGTGATAGGAAGAGCAAACAGTTTTCATCCAGGTTACAGATAATTCTTTAATGAGGTATAGACTTCCATATAAATGCCCTTTCCCTTTTTCTTGAGAGTATGCCTCTTCATAACATTGGAAATAAACTTTTTTAAAATGTGTGAATAAAACAGGCAGTTCTCAACTCAGAACATTCTGCCTGAATGAGTTCCCAGAAAACTAATTGGCAGGGACTGGGGGTTGGGGGGGTTCACTTGATGCAGCTTTATTTTTAAAAGACTTTTCTTGGAGAAAAAACATGCCAGTTTGTCTAAAGAGGGTTCTCCCACACACACTTTAAATATAGGCCAAATGGACCTAGCTAATCAATATCAACCAACCACAAATTGTTATTTAGGTTTATTTTTAGTACTTAGATTCTCAGATCTTTTCCCCCTGTGATTGTTTAGCACCTAGGGTGATCCGTGACCTGGGCTCACGAATGCCACTGCAATACAAATATATACTTTTGAGACTTGGCCATTAACATATGAATGACATAGTACTGAAAACAATTCACTTTGAATATGAACGGTGACCCCTAGAGTTGAAATCTCTGATAATCAGGTCTAAGTGCTTAGACTTGCTATGGGACAGTGTTTCTGCGGAAGAGATGGCCCAGTCTTCACTAACACCGAGGTTCTCCCCCACACCAAGAGCTGAAATCACTGGGAGTCGGGTGGAACCGCGAGAGACCAACTCACAGAGGCCACAGTGGCAGGTGGCAGCAGAAGGTGACAGTGCACGGCCATTGGGGCAGAGCAATAGAGTGAATGGTGACATGGCAAACAACAGCAGCCAGAGTATTGGACTATGTTTTAGTGACTTTTCTCTAGTAGCTAGATTTGTGACTGGGAAACTTATATAAATATATGTGTCCTAGTAGGTCATGATTTTTTAAATGCCTTATTTGTCAAAGTCATTATCTCACATCATGGCTATCTCAAAAGGTCATTATCTCGGGGAGTTTCTGTACTAAACTTTTTTATTATTATAATTTTTGATGTAAGAATGGCTATACTGGGTCAGATCAATGGTCCATCTATCCCAGTATCCTGTCTTCCGACAGTGACTGTTCCAGGTGCTTCAGAGGGAATGAACAGAACAGGGAATCATCGATTGATCCATTCTCTGTCATCCACTCCCAGCTTCTGGCGAACAGAGGCTAGGGACACTCAGATCATGAGCCTGGCTAATAGCCGCTGATGGACCTATCCTCCATGAACTTACCTAGTTCTTTTTTGAACCCTGTTATAATTTTGGCCTTCAAAACATCCCAAAAGTTCCACAGGTGACTGTGTGTTGAGGGAAGAAATACTTTCTTTTATTAATTTCATTGGGAGACCCCTGGTTCCTGTGTTAAATGAAGGGGTAAATAATACTACTTTATTCATTTTTTCCACACCAACCAAGATTTTATAAGACTCTATCCTATCCACTCTTAGTCTTCCCTTTTCCAAGCTGAAAGTCCCAGTCTTTTTAATCTCTCCTCATATGGAATCTGTTCCATACCCCAATCATTTTTGTTGCCCTTCTCTGTTCCTTTTCCAATTCCAATATTTTTTTGTTAAGATGGTGTGACCAGAACTAAACGCTTAGTTAAGATGTGGGTATGTCGTGGATTTATATAATAAAAATGGAGAAGATTGGTTTGCCAGACTGATCAACTAAGCTAATACTGTCAACCTATGTGAAAAGACTGCAAACCACTGTGCCTCTGGACTGCATCAACATGCAGAAAGCCTTATAAGCCAGTCATTGTCAAAGCCATTTTAGAAGAACTCAATGAGGTTATTAACAATGTTGGAGACAAAACTCAATTTATGTGAACCAACATGGCTATTGCATCATACTTCCTGTTTAAGCAAGCGATACCACACACTACAAACTAGAGGCCTATGTTAAGTGCATTGTCACTTGTTAATCCTGAAGTTGGACACTGGTTCCGAACAAGAATGGCAAATGCTTACTATCTTTCTGCAGAAAACTCAGCTGATTCTCTTGAAACATATGGCGCAACAGCGAAAGATTCAGGAGTTGAAAAAGTGAAGAACTCTCATCATATTCAAAATATACCTAGGTGCGTACCTGGCCAACGCATGCACCAGTGCAAATAGGCATCAAGTCATTGCGTATGTTATGGTAGGCCAGAAGATGCATTCTAGATGTTCAAATTATAGAAGACACATCAGCTGCATCTGTGACATCTTAGAGTTAAATGCTAGTAAACTGAACCCCAAACAGAATGTGCTTGACCATTTGATGGAGCTACAAACTTCTCTGGAAGACAGTGGAGTACAAGCTTTGCTCAGAGAGAAGTGTAACCCTAATCTCTCCTATACACACTATAGAGGCCATCTACTCCAGTTAGCATTAGTAGAAGCTGCAGAATCTTTAAAAGACATTAAAAAGCCACAAATTTACTGGCTTTTTGTGCCTTTTTTTTTTTTTGGCAAGAGTCCAAAAGGACTGAACATTTTGGGAACAAATAGAAGATAAACTGGGATTGAAGTTCAAATGAGTCCAACCTGGGAAAACCTGCTGGCTTTCTCATGAGTGATTCTTGGCAGTTGTCTTAAAATTACTGCAACCATTATTACTGGCTTTGGAAAATATCCACCAAGGTAAGACAGATCTAAGTAGTGAGGACTAATTTTGTTACTAAGTTCAGGGAAGACTATTGCCATTGTCTGTCTTGTAAGTCTACTGTTGAAACCACTTGGGTCATTAAACAATGTCATCCAGGCATCTGCTACAACAGTAGTAGATCTTTGTCCAGAAATAGAACTTATCCTTGGATCAATCCGAGATTTCTATTGAAAATGTACAGGAAGAAGCAAAGACCAGAAGTTGACTAATGAAGGTACTTATATTGACTCCATAAGTGAAGAGGACAAGAAGTGTTTGTAAGCCAGCTGAAAAAGTACACAGACTTAATTCTTACAAATCTTACAATAGAGATTTCTGGATTCTATTCAACCTCCATGTAGCTTTTACAGATGCCTGTCTTATAAAACACCTACAGTTTAGTGGAGTGAGGCACTACCAGCAATGGGGCTGCTATGTGATCAGGACAGAATAGAGAATTTTGAATACAGAGTGGAATATCATACAACGAATGAATGAAGATTTAACTTCAACTTCTTTATCGTCACTAGTGCTTCGACCCAATGTTTGCGTTGCGTTTCCTGGAATGAAAGTAGGAATTGATCTCTTGCTAATCCCAGTCACCACAACTACAGTTGAGCATATTTTTTCCTCATTGAATAGAATTTTGTGTTTTGAAAGAAGTCACCTTCTGCCTGATCATGAGTATATCAGGAAAGACTGGAAGTAACGGTCACACAAGAAGACATCAAAGAATGGAAAATTACAGCTAGAATCCAAGACAGATGTAGATGTCGTGCTTCATAGGAGGCTTGAGTAGCCAATTTTAATTTTTGTTATGATTTTAAAACGAGTTAAATCTAATAAAATGGTCATGAAACCTTTTTCAGTTTTTACTATGGTAGCACCTTTGCCCTCACGGTCTGAGCCCTCATCGGCCCTCACTCCCCCCTGAATATTCCAACACCCCCTGCCCCCAATTTCAATTCCTGGGGAAAACACTGAGTTGGTAAGAATACACGTAACTGCTTTGCTGCATCAGACTAGAGTGCTCAGCACATGGCAGAATTAGGTTCACAAAGCAAACATATATCACATAGCGTGTTTGCTTCTTGAACTCTACTTGGGCCCCTTATTAGGGCCTCTGGGCTAATTGGGATGGAGAGGTGCAAAAGGGGTTCAAACAGTTCGAAGAAACCCTGGGCTGGGGGAAGGAGGAAGATAAAGTTAAATAATCTATTCAAGAGAGCAGGGGAAATGTATTTCTCTGTCCTTATTACTTTCTCATCACTTGCAGCTACTTTATGTGCACTGCATAAATCCCTATAAAACTGCTTTTAAAAGGTTTTGCTTTTAAATTAAATGAGACATTAATGAGCCAAATTCTGCATCATTTGATGCTGTGCACTAGTAAGCTTTTGGGGTCTGATAGCCCCTGGAAGTCAGTGGAAAGACTCTCAGAGACCTGAGCTGGATTTGGATCCGGCCTGTGCTTCACTTCTGGGTGAAGGAAGGTGGCCTTTGGCTGCCTGCCTCACAATGTCCCATAGGCCACTAACATGCGTTATCAGTGTAGCTTCACATTGGGGAGAGTTGTGTTGCATGGATGCAAAGTCCTGGGCTCCAGCCCGCCCCTATGCTCAGTCTAGCAGCAGCTCCAACCCATTCTCAGCTAAGTGACCTTAGTACTTCAGAAGTTAATTAAATCTCTCTCTCCCCCACCCCAACCCCACCTGAACTGCTCCACCTCTTCCTAATGCTCTACTCTGCAACCAAAGAGGAAGCAGCAGGAGGGGGAGGGAGTGTAATTACTGAGCTCCATGGCACTAGATCTACATACAGGGCTTGGTAGTTTTTAATTACAGTTTCCGCTGAGGAGCAGAGCAGCATGTGGAGGGGGAAGGGTGGTGTAGTGGAAGGTGGAGCTGCTCAGTGCATTGGAGAGAATCCACTAGGGTTAGGGGAGGAGAGAGAGTGAATATAATTAGGAAGAAGCAGGCAAGAAATTTGAGGGAGGAAAGAATTTATGGGAGAAGAGAAGCAGTTAGGGATCAGGAGAGGATGCAGATAGGGCTGGGGAGAGGGAGAACAGAGGGATAAAGAGAGGAGAGAAAAGAGACAGGAAGAAACAAAACAGATTGTGGAGGAGAGAGAAATGTAGTTTTGCCTGCGATGAGCAATGAGGGAGCAGGCATTGGAGAGAGAGCAGGGTGTGAGGTTGAAGTGCAGAGAGTGCATACACCAGCGTTCCTCATACTTTTCCCTTGGGGGCCCCTTTTCGCTGTCCCGCCTCCACTCGCGGCCCCCGGTGTATGTCCACCAAAATGCCACTGAATAGAAAGCTTCCGCTTTCTGCGGCATTTCGGCAGGACAAAAATAGAGCTCATGCGAGTTCAGCGGTCTTCCAGGCGGGATCATTGGCGGCGGCGGGATCTCATGCACCCCACTTTGAAGACCACTGCATAGACAAGAACAGAGGTCAGTCAAACTAATCTCCATTTGTTGTATTTTTATGGAAAATTGGGTTTTACAATTGAACACTTTTTTTGCAGAAAGTGCCTGCTTGTCTAGAAAACTTTTGATTTTTTTTTTCATTGGACAATCAAAACCCCCAAAACTGAAGATTTCTGATTTTCAGCCAAAAACGTTTTGGTCAAAAAACTTAGTCAAAGTTTTCCATGGGGAGAAACAAATTCTCTATAACTGACTCACAGTACTTTTTGCAACTAGTTTTACAACTGGGAAATTAAATATCAGACAACCAGATGCATATACCTTTACAAAAGTTAATAAAAGTGGTCAGTGCAATATCTCTGATGTATAATTTTACTTTTCCTGTTTGGTTGTGTTGGAAGACACTCAGATACCATCATGATAAGCAAGCTGAGAAAACCCAGATAGACAGAATTTACATAAATGTAATAATGTGCCACCAATAAGAAACACCGGAGGGGCTGACAAGATGGATATGGTGAGCAGGGCATGCTGGAATAGTGAGCAGAGCATGGAGAATGAGCAGTGGGGGGCATGGCACATCATGGATATGGTGAATAAATTCAAAATGCACCATATTTCCCCCCACACACACACCACACACACTCTGAGGCCTGAATCCTCTCCTGAAGTCTCAGTGGAAGAGGGCACAGGCTGTCAGGATCCTAGCAAGGACAGCCAGGACCAAGGGTCATAGCAGGGTCAAACCTGAGGCTGGGAGTAGCAGGAGTTCATAGGTTCCAGGCCAGGGCCGATACCCAGGGTCAGAGGCCGAATCAGGCTTCAGGCTCTGACTCAGAAGGCAAAGTCCAAATCAAGCCAAGGTCAAAGCCAGGAGTTCAAGGACAAGAACAGTTACAGGAGAGCCACACTATTGTCTGGACACTTCCAGCACATCCCTTGCATTGATATAGGGCAGGGAGCCAATCAGGAGCAACAAGGCTGCTGCCTGTCCAACCTCTTGAAGTGGGACTTGCCATAGTCTGTGTCCATAGTGGGTCATGGTCAGTAGAGCACAAATGAGCTACAGCACCTTGGAGATGCCAGCTACCTAACAGATTTGCAGGCCTGGGTTCTAGAGCTGCAGGGTCTCATACAGGCTAAGTGGATGTCTAGATTGATCTACTTCCTCCTCCAGAAAAGGGCTTGGGAATCTCCTTTTGCTGCTGCCTTGCTCTTCCTGTTCTTTGAAGAAAATTTTGGTCTCCATAGCTGTCATGCCAGTGCTTTTCATGACCACTTAAACCAATTTATTTAAAACAATGTAGGAGAAGGGACCCCTGGTGTCGCATTGTTTTGGCTTCATCTGCACTGCAGCCTCTGAAAAGAACATGTGTGAATTCCATCCTCTGATGTAAATCAAAGGACAATTTAATGCCAGAGAAGAATTCAAGCTCAATGATTTGATGCTGCATTACCAATAGTGTTTTTTACTCTGACCTCATCATTTTTGCTTTCTTTTGGCTGTTCCTTGTCTCTGTGTCTCTCATCTTTGTGGAGAATTTCCCTTAAGAAATTCCCAGCCATGGCTCATCAGACAGAGATGTGAGTGGCTGGCATTATGTAATGTTTTGATATTTGGCATTGCCATGGTAATGTCCCCACCCACTAATGTAGAATAAGTTGTCAGAGCATGAAATTGGTATTTTTACATATTCTTAATGTACAGCTGTCCATCTGAAAACCATTCACTAATGCTAAGATTAAATTCTTTGTTTCATTCTCTTCACATGCACAAATCTCTTTGGATGATTTCTTTCCTTTTTGGGTGTATAGAGAAGAAAGACAAAACTTAAAGTAATAGCTCTATCGAAAGGTCCAAGCTAACTTTAAGGTATTGTATGCTGAATGCAAGATAGACTCATAAATCTAAAAGCAAGAGCCCTTAGTTTTACCACCTGTGCTCCTGGTATGGGAGCAGAAAGTGAACAACAAGTACCAGATGCAGAGAGGCAATATAATCAGTGACACATTTTTCTTCTGCCAAATTCATCAGCATGTTCCAAACCAAATCCACTCACAGTTTACAAGTGTGTTATTCTGTGTTAATTGCTGTGAAAGAATAGCCTACCCTTATGGGAGAATTAGTATTTCTAAAAATAATGTGCATGGAGAAAAAGAGGGAGGGTCTGAAAATGAGGCCACCTAGGATGCCAAATTGTGTTTGATTATGAGACAACAAAGGCTAGAAGATATCAAAGTAACTTGCGTGGAGACATAAACTGCTCCACCAATTCTTCCTTTACCTTCCACTTGCCTCCCAGAGGGCTGCATTATAAATATATGGGAGTAATGTTGCTTCTCTACAATGGAATATTGTCTAAGTGAACAGTGAAAATAGAAGGACCTTCTGGCTAAAGTTTACTGCTAAATTGTTGTTGGTTGTTGTTCAGTAGGTTCTCAAGAAGGGAGTAGTCTGGAAATGTATCCTGAAATCCTTGTTTGTAGGGGTGACCCTTATTCAAACAGTCCCATTTTTCCTTAGTGAGGCTACTCACATGATTATAAAACTAGGCTCCTAATTTGCTTAACAAAGATTCCAGCTGATGACCACATGGCCAACATGTCAGAACTAATTGTCCATATCTTTATCAAGCCCTTCTGGGAAACTACCACATGTTTTTAATGAATTTAAAATTAATAAAATACGGTGGGATCTAGGGCCTGGTTGTCCCTGAGGAATTTTCTCCTGAAGATGGTTGACACACCCATTTTGTAAGAATGGCTCAGGCCACATCTACACAAGAGCAATTTCAGCTGTGACCCTAGCTCTGTTTGAGGTCTCTCTGTTTTTTGGTGCTTCTCTCAGCTCAGTTGGTTTTGAGGAAGTTGGTGAACACTACAAGCAACTTGCAGCTCAGATCTTAATGGATGACTCCCAAAGTGGAAATTCCAACTGAAAGCTTGCAAGGGGGTTCTTCTGGCCAGTAGGCTGTTGGATCTGCACATCTTGGATGGGACTGTACCTTACTGCTCACTGGAGGGAGCACTGTCCCTGGAGACATGGGTTTACAGACGAGTTTTGGAATTGGCAGATTCCATTGGTCTGCTGATTCCTGGAGCTAGTGGTTGAAGGGCTCTAATGGCACATATTGGAATTTCCACTAGTGTGCTGTATGGAGCCTGTTCACTGTACATTGATGGAGGAAGGAGGATGGTCACTGGGGCCCCTTAAAGCCCCATCACATTATAAAATAACCAACCCATCACCATGGTTAGATTTCTTGTTTTCTAGCAGCTGGTTGCCATTGGTTGAGTAACTCCAGGCCCAGCCAATGGTCTATCAAAGTCAAAGACTCCATGCCAGGGGCTGAAACAGAAAATAAAAGGCCATGGCTACACTACAAATTTTTGCTGGCACAAGTTCCATCAGCATAAAGCTGCTGCAGTTAGTATATCAGTTATGCACATGCGTATTTGGCCTCTGGTGTCGGTGCTGTGAGTTCTCACAAGGAGTGCTTGTGTCAGTACACAATGTGGTGCCCCGGGGTAGGTATCTGTGTGCCACCAGTCACCATCCAGCATGCTGGCTCTTGGCAATGCATGGTGGAGCGGAAGGGGTGTCTGAGGCTGTGGGGTCAAGTTCCCAACATGCAACTTTCTTCACCTCACAATGCTCTCTTTATCCCACAATGCTATCTTTATCCCATAATTTTCACTCCTATTTTGAAAAATCCCATGAACCTGCATGGGACTTACTGCTGTCCCATGTCTCTGACAGAAACATGGAGCCTGCTCAGTTCTGCACTGTTGTCATGAGCATTGCAAGCACAGGTTGCACAACTGATTTCCAGAGCCACAAGAACAGTGTCAGCGGGGACTGGGAAGATTTCTTGGAGGACAGGTTGTGTGGGACATAACACTTCAAGATTGCTAGTGGCATCCACGCAGCAGCTGCATATGGTGGAGCACTACTTCTGGGCCTGAGAAACGAGCATTGATTGTTGGGATCCCCTCGTAAGGCAGGCTTGGAATGATGAGCAGTGGCTGCAGAGCTTTTTGGATGCTCAAAGCCACATTTTGGATGCTTAAAGCCTGGATCTGTGCACAGAGCTCACCCCAGCCCTCCAGCGCAGACAAACTAGAATGAGAGTTGTGCTGACAGTGGAAAAGCAAGTGGTGATCACATTGTGGAAACTTTTAATACTGGATTGCTACTGGTCAGTGGGAAACCAGTTTGGAGTCGGTATATCCACTGTGGAGGCCGTTGTCATGCAAGGGAGCAGGGCCATTAATCATCTCCTGCTACACAAAACCATGACTCTCAGCAACCTGCAGGACATAGTGGATGGATTTCTACCAAGGGGGCTCCTGAACTGCAGTGGAACAATCAATGGCACAGAGATCCCTGTTTTGGCCCCAGACTATCTTGTCACACAGTACATCAACAGAAAGCGCTATTTTTCTATGGTTATGCAAGTGCTGGCAGATCACCTGGGATGCTTCACAGTGTTGGCTGGTCAGGGGAGATGCATAACACTAGCATTGTTAAGAAAACAGGACTGTTCAGAAAGCTAAAAACAAGGACTTTCTTTCCTGAATGGCGGATTACCATTGGTGATGTTGAAATGCCAGTAGTGATCCTTAGACCTAGTCTACCCCTTGCTCCCCTGGCTGATGAAGCAATACACTAGGCACCAAGGAAAGATTCTACTACCAGCTGAGCAGATTCAGGATGACTGTTGAATGAGCTTTTGGTAGACTGAAGGGATGCTGACGTTGTTTACTCAAAGATTGGATCTCAGTGAGGAAAAACATCCTAATGGTTATAGCTGCCTGCTGTGTCCTGCATAATATCTGTGAGGGAAAAGCTGCTGCCAGGGAGGATGTTGAGTGGCTACCTGTGGAATTTAAACAGGCAGACAGAAGAGCTCAATGCAGAGCTATGCAGCTCAGGGAGACTTTGAAAGACACTTTAACAGCAAGTCCCAGTAATGCATTGTAGTGTACAGGGCTCTCCCTGGCCCTGCTGTTTGGAGGCCTGTTAGGAATTGTGTGGTGCACGGTGCACATCTTACAGCTAAGGTTAAGATTTTATCAGGCTTATTCTTAGTGAAAGTCACGGACAGGTCACAGGCAATAAACAAACATTTATGAGACCCTGTAACCTGTCTATGACTTTCACAAAAAATAACTCTGGGGAGGGCTGAGCGCAGAGTGTGGGGAGGAATAAGAGCTGGAGCCCCAGGGCAGGTGGAGGAACTAACAACCCAAACCCTGCTGTGAGGAGTGGGGGGACTGCCAGCACTATGGGGAGGGGTGCACAGCCTTGGGGGACACAAAGGGTAAATGCACACCCCTGGCTCTGGCCCCAGCTGCAGTTGCTGAAAGCTGAAGCCTGAAGAGGTACCCCACCTCCTCTTAGTTCCTGTGCCAGCCGTAGGGATGAATCTGCCCCATTGTCCTTCTGCCAATGATCCCAGAGCAGCCACGACCTGTGACTCCAATCTCCTTTCTTCAGCAAAAGCCTCCAAGTCCAAAGTTTGCCCCAGCCAATCCTAAAAGCTGAACTGAAGCCAAACATCATGTCACAGAGTTCAGGCCCCAACTGAACCTGTCCCTCAGCTGTAAAATACTCAAAAGAGGCTCAGAATTCCATCCTGGGTAACTGCCCTGTTATCAAAGGCTAAGTTTGAGCAGGAAGTTTAGATTTGCCCCACCTCCTTTAGGACATTCCACAGTGCCACATTTCCTGTCGGCTTATATAACACTGACAGACACCCTCCCCATTATTGGCACGGGGATTGAACCTGTGGAGCTAAATGCATGAGCATCTACTGCAGTGGTTCTCCACTTATTTACCATTGTGAGCAGCATATGCAGCTCTCTAGGTGTTAGGTGGGCTGCAACCACACAATACATATATATAAGACCTTTCTTGGCTGTCCTGACTTTTTTGGCAAAATGGGGCATTTGTCCCATTTGTTCTTGCCGACTTGATCAGTTGACAAGAGCAAACGGGACAAATGCCCGCTTCTGTCAAAAAAAATGTGGTGTGGTGCAGAGGAACATGCAGGGAGGGATTGAGGGGTGACTCCAGCCTGGTGTAGGGGTGAGGCAGAGTTCGGGGGAGGGTAGCAAGCAGGGCTTGAGCGAGCAGTGACCCCAACCTCTCAATGGTTTGAGTCTGAAGAGGAGAGAGAATAATAAAGCAACAATATTACTGAAGAAAGAGTGTGGTTCAGTCCTCCTGTGTGATCTTGCTCAAGTCACTTCCCCTTCCACCTCTTGTTTATTTAGATTGTTAAGTTCTTGGGGCTAGAGGTTGTGTCCTGTATGTATGTATAGCGCCTAGCCCAATGGGTACTGCACTATAAATGACAATAATAACTCAGCACTGCTTAATGACTACATTTGGGGCCAAATTCCTCAACGAAGTCAATAGAATGACACTAAGGATGACTTTGGCCCAGTATTTTTAGTAGTAGTCGTAGTTTCTCTCTTGATGGCCTATTCTTCGTCTATTCCCTTGGCGTACGTGTTTAATGGGCTAGACCTTCAGCGACTGTAGTCCATAGAGCTGCATCCATTTATACCTGCTCAGGATCAGAGCCTCAGTGTCTAATCCATTGGAAGGAAAGGGGAAGTGGCCTCCTTTGCATAGGCTGGCCCTAGCAGTAAAACTCTCTGGTGATTTTTTTTTTCTTATCCTGAAAATTGATTTACAGGCTCACGCTTTGAATGCCAGAGTTCTGTCAGGGTTGAGTACCCACCTCTTGCTAATAAGGCGTGATGCACTTACTTCCAGTAACAACTCTATAGCTTTGTAAGCTGGAGTTATGAGCAATGACAGCCATTGTCAAAGGCAAAGACTGGGTTGTGTCTATTCCCCATATTGGATGAGTTCCAGGGTGGTTTGTCAGAACATTGGGTCAGGAAATGGTTATGTTTGTGATCGGTGGGTCACAGGACCAAAAAGGTTAGGAAGCACCTGCCTACCGCCTAATAGAGCATTTCCAGCCTTGTGCAGGTTGATGTGAAATTTAATTTGTACTAATCCACCTAAGAGCGGCGAAGGATGAAATATATTGTAAGCAGGATTGATCTGTTTTACAGCATCCTGTATTTTATACACTTGGCTTTTTGAAGGCATAATTGTCAGTTATGTTTTGCTTTGGGTTAAGTACTTGACCTTTCTCAGCTTCAAAATCTCCTAAAATCCGTGGTCTTTAAGTTCACTGCCCTTTTAAACACTCTGTTCTTCATCTGCTTTTAGCGTAACTTGGGAGTTGTAACCGCACCAATTACATCTCATCAGGCAAATTCCCACTGACGTCAACTCCAGTATGACAGGTCCAGATCCAGATCCTTTGAGGATCTGGGCCGTGGTGACTTCACTGCAAGTTCTGCTTAGTCGGGACTGCAGAACTAGGCCCCCGAAGCTAAAAATTAACAGGCCGCGCACTCTCTGGGTAAATCCTGTCCCCCTGGACTCCATGAGGGCCAGGATTTTTGTGCTCATTGTCTGTGCTACAATGGGACTTGTGAAAAGGATAGTTCCAACTCTGTGGCAAAACCATCCCCTTCTCCCTGCCTTCCATAGGGCTTTCACAGGGTACAGAGCTGGAGGGGATAAGTCAAAGGACTCATCTGGGCTCTTCCAGATTCTCACTCACCTCCAAACCTATGGGGAAAAGAACCCTAGTCACACATTGAGGTTGTGTTAACTTCAATGCTTTTCTCTCCATGCTGAAGAACTCCACACACTGCAGGGGCTACCAGGGTAACAGGGGGGCCCTAGAAACAAAGCTCTTGCAAGAGCTCTGCTGTCCAGGGCTGGGGAAATGCTGGTGGGGCTGGATAGGAAAGAGGAGACATGTATGCCCATTGCCTCCAGAAGATCCATTGAGATACATGGAGCTCTGGAAGGGAAGGAAGTTAGACAACTGGTTTCTTTTGCAGGGGTAGGGAGAGACCCAACCCCCTGGCCCCAATGGAAGAATGAGCAGGAAACATAATGAGTTGAATTTCATGGCATTTCCTCTCCCTTCTGTGAGTTGTTCCAGCCTAGGGGAGATGGGACCCCAAGGTATGGCAACAAACTGGCAGTGTGTAAAATGCACTTTGGTTCAGGGCTCTCGTGCCACTCATGTCCCCTAAAAATCCTTAACCTGGGACTTCAGTGGACCTTAAGTTCCATGGTCAGCCTTGCCAGGACCCCCACCCCACCCCCACCCCGATTTACAGATATCACTGAGCCAGTGTCTGATCACGCTTCCTAGACTGTAAAATGTTGTGAGAGTTTGGTTTTCATCTGACGTCCATGGCCTATAGTCAGGGTCATCCTTTAGTCACAAAGGGCTGGTAGAAGTGGATACGTCAATGAGAGGACACAGTTTGGGGTGCCGCAAACACTGAAGTGTGTGAATATTTAACTCATCTCTGTCAAACGGCTCATGTGTGTACCTGTTTGCAGGCTCGGGCCCTTGCTTTGTATTTCCCATCTGGACAGTGCAGTACTCCACTGTTTTAGAAGCACAGGGTGTCCCCAGCCTTGAGTCTGAGACGTAGGCCCTGCCGAAAGAGAAATGATTCTGTTGGGCATGATGGGGGTGTCTATCCCACACAAGTGAACAAAGAATTAACAGGAGCCTGCGAGCCCAGTTACTTCACCTTGCTGCATCTGGAGGGTGTGTCAGACTTGATCAAAGAAGGTAACAAAAGCTATAGGGAGGTCAAGGTGAGGTACCCACGGTAGAGAAACCCAGGAGACAGATGTCAGTGACTGGCATAGAGGTGCTTATACCTACTTGTTAGAGAAGAAGCCATGCCTAATGGCTAGAGCAGGTGTCAGTAGCCAGAAATTGGATCCTGGGGTCAGAGCTGGAGTCCAAGCCACAGGTCAGAGTCACAAGTCAGAGCCCAAGGTCAATTGGAGTCAGGAATCAGAGCTGAGGGGCAGAGCCAGGTTACCTGGAGTGAGGCAGAGCAGGGTCCAAGGCAGAGACTATTGCAGCCACAGGCAAAAACTTCAATCCATCAACGAACTGCTGCTACTGTTGGGCTTAATCAGGCAGCCTACCACAGGCCAGCTACGCTCATCAGGGTGCCTGGAGACTGTCTCTACTGCAGGCCCTGATTTCTGAGCTGGGAGTTGCCCTGTCTGGGGAGGGGTGGGGTCAGACAGGCTGCAGAAGCCCCAAGCACCGAATTAACCCCTGTGCTGGGCACTGGCAAGGGGGCTGGGCACAGAGAGGCAGCCTCTGTTCCACCCGAGACAGGAGGAGGGGGGAGAGTCTAGGGAGAAGCCCGAGGCCTGGGAATCGGAGAAGGGGCTGTGTTAAACACAGGGTGCAGGGAAGCAGGAGGTAGGAAGGGGCCCAGAGAAGCAGTACCCTTCTGAAGGTGCAGACCCAGCTGTTCAATATAGGGCCCCTGGGCCACAATCTGGTGCAGAGGAGGGGCCTGGGTTCCCCTGTCAGCCCTGAGGATGAGGCATACGAGCCCAATTTAAGGATTACGGAGCCCAGGGTGGGGCTGAAGACTCAGCCTTAAGGACAGGCCAGGATAAAGCCCCAAAGGGGCAGCAGGATCTTTTGTGTTGGGATGTTTTGGGGGAGTTAGTTGTACTCTTGTTACCCTGGAAGGAGTGCATTTAAAACATGACCTGGCTGGAGGACCCAGGTGCAAGAAGAAAGACCTGTGCAGGCCTGGACTGGCTGTCGGCAGGAGGGTATCAGAGAGAGGTGGGCTACCCCACACCCAGCCACGAGGGAGCACATCAGCAGTGAGTTAACTCTTCCTCATATGGTAGACCTTGCAGGTTGAGATGTATTCCAATAGCATAGCTACTTTCAGACTAACTCACCTCTGAACAGCTATGGCATATTAGAAAGAAAGAGACCCTCTTTTAACCTACAGCTTTTTATAGAATATAATTCTGTAAATTCATTGCAATGTTTTATCCCTTCCTTGCGGAATCTAAAAGTATTTGCCCCAAAAGGGCTCTTTAAAATATATCTATTGTATATGATGTTTTTTTTGTTTTTAATCAAGCCATGTTGGAATGATTCTAAAACAACTTTGTGCATGGCTCGTATAACCTCACGCTGTGTACCTCATTGATTAAATGTACTCTTCATATTTAATATGGTGTATCTTTTAAAGCACCTTATAGATTCACAGCTGTTCTCTAAGGCACTTAGATTTATTTCAATATTTACAATACATTTGTTGTTCATTAAACATATTTACCCAGGCTAACCCAACATGAAAGAAATGATCTTGTTTACAGTGGAATCTTGACAAAAATACATGCTGAAAAGACAGACAAACACACATAAACCTGGATTGCTTAGTGGAACATTGATTTGCTGCCACATCCAATTTTTCTCATTAGAACTTATTTTATTTGAACATGACTCAGTACCCCGTGTAAATGCGAAGTTGTTAATCTTATTACTATATGGAAAACAAATTAATTATTATGCATGATATTGGAAATGGGTTGTTAAGTTGGCGTTGGAAAGATTAGAAAAATACACTCATTACTTCCAATGATTTCTGATATACATGTATAGCTCCGTTTTGAGATCATTTGCAATATTCCAATAAATAAAGCAGACAGAAAAGCCCTTTTTCTATCTCTTTAGAACATTAATTTGAATTTTTTAAAAAAGGTTGGATTAAAGGCCGTATTTTGTATGTGAACCATTTACATTTTAAAATATCAATATTCCATCTGAAGGAATGAAGCTATTGTTTTTCTCTGTGCATGTTGATGGATATATTATGTTAATACAACCAACCAGTGCCAGGCAGCAAGGTTCATTTAAACAAAGAAAGAACTTGGAATTCTAGAAACTGCTTTCTATGGATGTTTATACATTTTGATCTCCCTGGAGATTATCTGTGGAAATTGTTGTTGTTGTTAAAATAACAGCAACAATAATAAACTTAGCACTTATAAAACTTATCTTTGGTGCATGTTTGTACAGTATCTAGCACAACAGGGTCCTAGCTCATTACCAGGCATTGTTAATATAAATAAGGAATTGTATTATAAGCATTAATTAATGAACGCGTGTGTGTTCATATATAAGATCTGCATTATTACTGTTTAGTCTATACAGACTTTCATCTTTTCAATATTTGGTAAGGAAAAGGTTTCTGTTAGGAAACACTCTTGCACCTCTTACTGTAGTGAAGAGTCTTTACTTCTGTGAATTGTGCTATCAGTTGCAAAGGTTACTCATGTGAATAGTGCAGTTTTTCCAACCCCAAGTGTTCAAAATTAGTGAGCCTGGACCCCAAACATCAGGAGATTAATTGGATTAATAATCATGAGATTTGAACAAAGAATACATTTGGGGTCTCTTTATTTGCCCTCTGGGTTTTGAATCTTTAGGGGGTCACATTTACAAGTTGTTCTCTGCTACCACAAGAGCTAGAAATGCTCTTTTCTCTTTAACGAAAGCTGAGGCACTCATTTTCAAAGAGCTGAGGTTTTAAGAAAAATACCAAATATGGTGAGACTTGCAGTCACATGATAAGAGCTGGTAACACTGGGTCTCGTCCCAAACTTTCCATTGACTTCAATGGGTGTGGGATCAGATCCCATCCAGGGCTTGATCTTCTGAGCTGTTCAGAGCTGTCACAGCACCCACTGAAGTCAGGGAGAGATTTGAGCCTTCAGGATCAAGCCCCTTTTGGTTTAGATGCAAGTCTCTCACTTTCTTTGGGGAGACCCGTGAAGCTCCCCCATTGCCCTACATTCCAGCCATTCCCCTCAGGACTC
>ML677392.1:9831358-9942984 GCA_007922305.1 Dermatemys mawii | reverse complement strand
TTCTGTCCCCCTCCTCCTCTGCCCCAGTCCTACCAGCATGCCTGTGTTCCCACTGCTTCCGCACTCGCCTGGTGCATCTGGGGACACAGCCCATGGTTCATTGAGCTAAGACCCTTTCCCAGTCAGTTGCAAGAGAACGTGTCTAGCCTTTGGGAGTGATTGTGGGAAGGCATTGGAAGATTATGGGCATGCATGTGGTTTAATCTACATCCTCGTCACAAAGCAAGCAGGGTCCAGCCAGAGTGAAAGGACAGCCTGGATTCTAACTGCACCTTCAGCTGGGTACACTAGACTAAACACGTCAAAGGTTTTCCTGTGTGGCTGGCAGGAGGGTTAAGGGTAAAACCATCGTAAGAGCCCGAGTTAATGGTGCAGTGTGGACAATCCCTGAATGAGAGATCGAGGGTGGGAACTGAGCGCTCGTTACCCACACCATAGGAATGTAGGTCTGGAGGGACCTCAAGAGGCCGCCTAGTCCAGCCTCCTGTGCTGAGGCAGGAGCAAGGGAACCTAGACCATCCCTGATGGGTTTGTCCAGCCTGTTCATAACCTCCCGTGATGGAGATTCCACAACCTCCCTTGGAAGCCTGTTCCAGATCTGAACTGCCCTTATTGATAGGCTAGATATTAGGAATGACTTTCAAAGTGTCCCATGCTGCACTTCAAGCCTTGTTCTACCTTCTGTGGACATGGAGAACAACTGACACCATCCTCTGTAACAACTCGTAACAGATTTGAAGACTGTTATCAAGTCCCCCATCTTCTTTTCTCATCCTACAGAACTCTCACCTCTGAGCAGCAGAGACAGGTTGTAGAGGGTTGATTTTTAAAAAAATCAAACTGCTGTGGAACAATTTGCTTCTTTCTTTCAGAGGTGGGAATGAAAAGCTGCCAGATGGCCTGGGAGTGTGGGCTTGTTGATAGTACCAAAGTCCTGGGTTCAAACCCCAGGGAGGGGCTGGTAACAGGGCTTAAATCTAGGGCCCCTTTTATTGTGTCTGAAAGATGCATCAGATGTTGGGTTCAGTGTTAAATTCTCTGCCCTGTGTTGTACAGAAGGTTGGACTAGATGATCAAAGGTCCTTTCTGGTCTTAACATCAATGAAGGAAAGCAAAAGTGGTGTGCTACGAAAGGCTTCTCCTGCCAAGAATGAGCAATTCTGTGTCAAATCTTTTGTTCATCTTCCAACAGCAGGTTTTCCAGAGTACCTAGATCTGATGCTGGCCATCATTTTGAACTGAGCTGCACCCCCGTGGAAATCAGCAGCTATTTAAATAGAGCATTGAACGGCTGTAAAAATGTCCTGTGTCTCCCACTAAAAAATGCTCCTTATGAGACAACCTTGGGAAATCACTGACTCCATTTACTTCCTACAGGCCAAAAAATAAACCTCCCCAAGATAAAATAGCATAGTGAACAGAATGTGTTAATGAGTCAGTCTGATGACAAAACAAACTAAAATAATGTGTGGGAAATTCCCTTAAAACCTGGCAGCCATTCAAGCCCTGTTTAGTTCCAGTGTAGCAATGCTAGAACTGCGAGAGTTTGTCACTGAATTCCTTGCCACACATTCTGGTTCCTCTTAGCTGCTGCTTTGCCTCACGGTGAGAAACAAGTCTCCTCCCTGTGAACAGGAGTGGAGGGGTCGCAGAACTGGGACTAATGTACAGTGGTGATTAGAAGTGGCTTTATCAGTGCTCTGCATTGGCTTGTACAATCCAGGAATCCCTTCACTTTCCCAGCCACAGTGATCTCTCTGAGCAAGGAAGACAGCTCCCACAAGGCCCATCACTGCTGCTTTGAGCCAGCGGGAGGGTTGCTATGATGATTTATTCTCTTTCTATTGTTTATTTCATGCCCAAAGGTATTGGCCTCCCCTTTAAGGGCTGGAGGTCTGCAGCCAGTAAGCCCTGTCCAATTAGCCCCCCGTGCCTTTAATTAGCAGACCTAGCTGGGTTGGGAGGAGCTGATTTCCCCTATAAAGAGCAGCAGGAACCTTGTGGAGTAGAGGGGAGACAGCTTGAATGAGAGGTGGCAGCAGAAACCTGCGAAGGCAAGGCATGGTTGTGATGGTGAGTAAATTGCGGCAAGAAACCCTCAGTCTTCAGCGGGAAAGGCTCCAGACAGACAATTCCCTGCAGGAAGCACCAGGAGTAGGGATTTGATGGGGACTGGAGAACTTTATTTTTGGACTACTAATAGATCCAGCACTAAGAAGGGATGTTGCTGAACCTGAGATGATTTTTTTTTGGTAGTTTAATTGAGAGAGCCCTGAAAAGAGGGGAAACTGAGGCTAGGGTGCTGCAGAACCAGCCCTGGCCATGAGGGGGCGCTCAGGCCCTATATGAGGTATGCTTGGTGGTGTACAGCCCAAATAGTCTTCAGTGCAAGGATCTTGACAATTCACAGGCTTTATTTACCCAGTTGGACCTGGGTCTGTGCCTTCCCATTTCCAGATACTTTGTTCTGCTAAGGGGACAAATTTGCACAACTGTGGGGGTCTCAATAAGTGGTGGCATAAAGAGGGCATAGGTGCTTCTATGCCACCCACTCCTGGTCCCCCTGATATGGGGGGCACGTTGGGAGCAGGCCAGGTCATAGCTAGAAGACACTACTCTAGCGATCCTAGGCCAGCAAAGTGGCCCATTGAGGCTGTCCTGCCAATGTCCTGAGGTTGCTCTAACTTGTGCTTGGGGCCAAACTCAGAATGATCCACTGGGATCATATAGTGTGACCTCCCGAGCAGCATAGGGCAGGGAACGTCCTCAAACTAATTCCTAGAGCAGGTCTTCTAGAAAAACATCCGGTTCTGACTTAAATGTTGTCAGCCATAGAGAATCCATCACAACCCATGGTAAATTGTTCCAATGGTTAATTACTCTCACTGTTCAAAACTTACACCTTATTTCCAGTCTACCTCTGTCCAGCTTCAGCTTCCAAACAGTGCAGCTGTCACTGCAGGATCAGCCAAGTGGAAAGGTGGCAGAAACTAAGGCCAGGTCTACATTGGGAGACAGGTGGGAGGTTTCCCCTAAGATATACAACTTCAGCTACGTGAATGGTGTAGCTGAAGTCGACGTATCTTAGATCGACTTACCTGGCTGTCCTCACGGCGGCGAGTTGACCGCTGCCGCTCCCCTTTCGACTTCTCTTCCATCTCTCACAGCAGTGGAGTTCCGGAGTCGACGGGGAGAGCGCTCGGGGATCCATTTATCACGTCTAGACTAGACGCGATAAATCAATCCCTGATCAATCACTACTCACCGATCTGGCAGGTAGTGTAGATCTGGCCTAAGCCACCAGTGCTAACTTTCTCAAGGGGTGCTGAGCTGACCTGCTTCTAGACTACTGCGGCGGAGTGAGGGGAGGTAGTCCCCACACAGGTGCTCCACTGCTCCCTCTGCAGCGAGGGACTAGGCAATAGCCAGGCACTGCTTGTCTTTTTGAGGCAACATCTTGTGCTAGGATGTCTTGCCAGCCTACGTGATCCTGTATTTTACTGTACTATATTACACGAGTCTTGTGGTGGCTTATTAAAAAGCAAACAAGGAATTTCTCCAGTTTTCACTGGAGGCCACACCACAGAAGTAAAAGGCTTTTTCACAGTGCTTATGACTATATATTGAGCAAAAAGGGTGTTATCAAATTGCTGGTTTTAATTTTCTTTTTATTGATTTCAAAATTTAACTAAAAACAACAAAAAAAGGTTCCAGTTACAGAACAACCTTTTTATATTTCACAATTAGTAACTTTTGTACAGCTGTCCAACTGGAGTTTAGCAGTTTCTGAAATTAATTAAATAGATTTGGGTAAGTATTGTTTCCCGGCATTGTTCTTAAAGTCTTCGGCTAACTACAATTCACAGTTTTTTATCGTAAACCAAGGCTCTTTATAATTCTCCTCTGAACCCAGCCCTGCAAAATTACAGAAAGAATAAAAAAAGAAACTAACCAAAAATGGCCAAAGGGGAGTAGATGGGAACAAAGATCTGATGAGAATTATTCTCTGAAGAAAGCACAGTATCAGAACCTATAATTGGATCTATAATTCTATATAAGTAAATCAATAAGAGTTGTTTAAATTCCATATGAAGGAATTGTTTAGCAAACTACCAGCAGCACTACCATCTCCTTCACCACGGTCTAGTTTTTCTTCCACCAGCATTGGAGCTGTCACTTCCAATAATCACAATAAATTTTTTTTGATATATTTTAATGTGTCACTTGCAGGTTGGCTGGGAGTCTAGTGTTGCAGCATCCGCCTCCTGTTGTCCATTTTTAAATACTCGTGGTGGCTGGCTCCAGAACGATCATTGTGCAAAACAGATTCTTCCTTTTTGTTCTTTCAAGGTCCACTTGTGGGCCGATCCATAGCAGGCACCATTTGTCACAGCTCCCCTGGACTTCAGTGCAGTGATCTTTGTCTTCAGATTGCTGTAGAAAGCTAAGACGGTTTTGGTGGAGAACATGCCTGGTACACCACGGGCAAGTCAGAATGGCCATGTCTCTTACAGATGTCCTTCATAGTAAGCCTGCTCCCAGCACTGTTTCCAACAGGCCTTTAAATGTGCTGTGTACTGGCTAATCAAATTCTCACTATCACTTCTGTTGACAGAGCTTTGTTTTGGTTTTCAAGCCCTGTGACAGAAGTGTCTGAAAATGGAGCTTTTTGTGGTTTTTATCAGGTGTTTCCCTCGTCTATTTCAGTGGGGTGAATTAAACCCCCAAAGCAATGATGTGCGAAATGCTAAAACACAACAATTTTCCATTGCATGGGCCTGGCTTTGAGCATGCACAGTAGAAGAGCAGAGACCATCTCTTTGTTCTGAGTTTGTACAGCACCTAGTACAGTGGGGTCCTGGCCCATGACTAGGGTTCCTAGGTGATGCACACAATTAATAATAATCAAAGAATGGTGACTGAACCATGACTAAGGGGGATTACTTATCCCTCAGCAAGGAGATCCTCAATTCAGACCTGCTTGTGGGTCCCAGGTGTCCTGAGGGTGTGACGTGCCCTTTCTCATCTGTATTCTGCACCATGATTCGAAATGTTTCTCTTTGATGTGGACCTGGCCAAATTCTCTTGTGCTTGGTGATTTCCAGATTGGACCTGCTCTTGGAAACTACAGCTGGTACAGACCCAGCTCACCCACTCACTTGTTCGGGTCGTTGACAGCAGGAAAGAATATTTCACCAGTGCTTCCAAGACTGCACTCTCTAGCTACTTAGTGAGATTCAAAACACTGATATTAATTTGTAAAGCCCACTATGGTACAGGCCTCACCTGCCTAAAAATCCAACCCTTTTCCTATGCACCATGCTACAACTGAGATCGACTGAAGGTCCCAGTTCCATTCTGCAGACTAGAACATCCTGGCAGACCATCTTGAGGCTGGTTTAAATTGTTGTAGCTCCAGTTCATACCCATTGAGGAACTACCCTTGTGAGTGGAGGGCCCAGGATTCTGGAACAGATCACTTCCTCCATCGTCTGAATATTTTTGAAGCTCACCTATTTGCTGAGGGTGCGAATGAAGAATACTTATAATTTTAAACAGCTTAATTTCGGGTCACCTATTTATTTCTGGGTGACAGTTCACTGACTCCTCTATTTAATGAAGTACACCCTGGCCCACCTTGCTATGATGAGTATGATTTTAAAATTTAAATTAGAGAAATAGATGCATACTTTGCTCTTAAAAATAGGAATAGTCTTTAAATCAAACCTTGAAAGGGAGGATTTTCTGTCCATAAGACTGTAAGAACAGCCACACTGGGTCATACCAAAGGTCCATCTAGCCCAATATCTTGTCTTCCAACACTGGCCATGCCAGGTGCCCCAGAGAGAATGAGCAGAACAGGTAATCACTAAGTGATCCATCCCCTGTCATCCATTCCCAGCTTCTGGCAAACAGAGGCTAGAGACACCATCCTTGCCCATCCTGGCTAATAGCCATTGATGAACCTATCCTCCCTGAACTTATCTAGTTCTTTTTTGAACCCTGTTATAGTCTTGGCCTTCACAACATCCTCTGGCAAGGAGTTCCACAGGCTGACTGTGCATTGTGTGAAGGAGTACTTCCTTTTGTTTGTTTTAAGCCTGCTGCCTATTAATTTCATTTGGTGACCCCTAGTTCTTTTGTTATGAGGAGTAAATAACACTTCCTTATTTGCTTTCTTCACACCAGTCATGATTTTATAGATCTCTATCAGATCTTCCATTAGTCATCTCTCTTTCAAGAGGAAAAGTCCCAGTCTTATTAATCTCTCCTCATACGGAAGTTGCTACATATCTCTAATAATTTTTTTTGCCCTTTTATGAACCTTTTCCAATTCCAATATATCTTATTTGAGCTGTGGCAATCACATCTGCACACAGTGTTCAAGATGTGAGTGTACCATGGATTTATATAGAGGCAATATGATATTTTATTTCTTATTATCTATCCCTTTTCTAATGGTTCCCAACATTCTGTTCGTTTTTTTGACTGCCGCCGCACGTTGAGTGTATGTTTTCAGAGAACTATCCACAATGACTCCAAGGTCTTTTCCTTGAGTGGTAACAGCTAATTTAGACCCCATCATTTTATATGTATAGATGGATTATGTTTTCCAATGTGCGTTACTTTGCATTTATTAACATTGCATTTCATCTGCCATTTTGTTGCCCAGTCACCCAGTTTTGAGAGATCCCTTTGTAACTCTTTGCAGTCTGCCTGGGACTTCACGATCTTGAGTAGTTTTGTATTATCACAAATTTTGACACCTCACCACTTACCCCTTTTTCCAGATCATTGATGAATATGTTGGATAGGACTGGTCCTGGTACAGAACCCTGGGGGACACCACTATTTACCTCTCTCCATTCTGAAAACTGGCCATTTATTTCTACTCTTTTTTTCCTATCTTTTAACCAGTCACCAGTCCATGAGAGAGTCTTCCCTCTTATTCCATGAGAGTCTACCACAGAATATGTGTCATGCATCCATACAAAATATATGCTACAATATCTACCAGATACATATACAGGGAATATCTGGCTTCCCTGCAGCCACATGTGGGCCACTTAGTAAAGTGTGCTAGAATCAAAAACCCTTCTCTAAGGGAGATTTATAGATGTATGAATTCACTGCATAGGACAGCATGTCAGGAAAAAGATTCCTGTCTACCAATAAAGGGCCTCATAGGGGGCGGGTGGAAGGAAATCCCGGACTTTTCACCTCTATACAAAAGACCCCAAACTCAGAGGGAGACAGGCTCAGAGCACGGCCTAAATTCTAATCTCAGACACCTGGTTAATACTAAACATGTGCTCAGAGATTGTGACCCACACGACTCTTTCAGTCAATGAGGGGGAATCAAATTCCTGACCTGGAATACCATCAAGGAAAGCAAATAAATAATATCTTAAGCATCTCTCCTTTTGTGCCTTGAGAAAATCTTAGATTTCTTACTTTTCCTCTCTTTAGTTGCACTGAGTTTCCACTTTTCTATCTGTCGGAGAGATCACCTTAATCAATGCACTATTTACTTCAATGGTATTTGCCCTCTGGCCAGCCATTGTCTGAGGCAGACTGTTCACCCGTTTCCCGTCACATCTTCCCATTTACTTTTTAGCCTAGCAATTCCCGAAGCAATGGAATCAATTTGACCTTTTTAGAGTTTTAATAGCAGCAAGCACAAAAGTTACAGTACAGGATGTACTTGAGTTGAAATTTTCCTTCTCTTGCTGCAACACTGACCTTAGAGGCTGAAAAAGCAAGCATTGTTTAGGCCCATCTGATCTGTCTCCTGCAAAAAGTCTCATCAGAAAAATCTCATTCATAGCTTTCCTTACTTGGCAGCATTTCCCCTACCCAGAATGGCCCCAGTATTTCAAAATGTGTATGGAAATAATAAGGTAAACACAAAATATACTTTGACGCAAAATTGCAGAGACAACATATGCTTCTCAAAATTATCTTTCTGCCCTGCTAGCAGATTGTTTAAAAATGCACAATTGGTGAGCATGTTTGACCAGCATAAATTGCATTGGTAAAATACCGGGGTTTGAATACGAATGGATGGCCTTGCACTTAAGGAAGAGGACTGGGATTTAGAAGGTGTGTGTTCAAAGGTCCTAGTTCTGCCACAGCTTCCCTGAGTGACCTTGGGTAAGTCGCTTCATCTCCCTATGTTCTCATCCTTAGATGTAAAATGAGCCTAATAATCCATGTCTATTTCGATTGCAAGCACCCTGGGGCAGAATCTGCCTCTTACTATGTGGATGTGCACAATAATGCGACCCTGATCTTGGTTTGAGCCTCTAGGCATGATGTCATTGCCCCTGCTGCATCCAGTTCAGCATTTTGCAGTTTCTCCTGATGAGGAACCCCTCGGATTGTATACATTATAAGGGACTGCGTTTGAAAACACAGCTAATGCTGGCTAACCCAAGGCGTGTTGCTTGTACCGCTATCATCTTCCATGTTCCTGCTCTTAATATAGCCATTTCAAAAGAGGCTGTTTGACTGTTCTCTGCCCCTTACCTGAGACCAGCCCTATACATCCCTGCCTGAAGTCTTTGCATGGTTTTCACCATTGAGGATGTGGGGGAGATTCCCAAACCTGAACCATTCTTTTTGGAAAAGCGACAAAAAGTCTTGTAGCACCTTATAGACTAACGGATCTTAGGGATCTGTTAGTCTATAAGGTGCTACAAGACTCTTTGTTGCTTTTGCAGATCCAGACCAACACAGCTACTCCTCTGATACTAGACATTCTTTTTGGGTGACAGATCTGAGGAACTGTCCCAAATTGAGGTGTCAACAGAGGAGGTTTGGGAACAAATTGATAAACTAAATAGTAATACGTCTCTTGGAAAAGAGGCGACTAATGGGTGATATGATAAAGGTCTATAAAATCTTGAGTGGTACAGAGAAAGTAAATAAGGAAGTGTTATTTACTCCTTCTCAAATACAAGTACAATGGGCCAGTAAATTAAATTAATAGGTTGCAGGTTTAAAACAAACACAAGGAAGTGTTTTATCACGCAATGCACTGTCAATCACTGGAACTCCTTGCCAGAGGATGTTGCGAAGGCCAATACTATAACGGGGTTCAAAAGGGAGCTAGATGGATTCATGGAAGATAGGTCCATCAATGGTATTGCATGGCAAGGATCTTAGTGAGGACCATTTCTTGGCCCAAGCAGCCACTTACATGTGTGCAGTAACTGTGGTATATGCTGATGTCCCTGTAGTCATGCCCCATTCCACCCCAGCACGGTGTCAATCTCAAAGAACCTGTTGAGCTTTCTCACTGCAAATTTGTGGAAGAGGCAGATGCCAATGGCAGCCATGCACACCCGCAATTTCTGTGGGCCAGGTAAGAGTGTCGGCAGCCAGAAATTGCTCCAAAATGGACTTATAAAAAAAATTATTTTTGTGAATTAACAAAACATTCAACCTGGTGACAATGGTCAAAATCATGATGCAGATAGTTTAACTGAGGCCTGATCCTGTTGAAACCAGTAGGATCTTTGGCCATTAATTTCAATGGAAAAAAGGCCCAGGCCTTTGCTTTATTAGTTAAATTTGACTAAATCTTTGCACTGACATCAATAAAAACAGCAACTCCTGCTCACTGTACTCAGATGAGCAGTCCTGTTGAAGAAAAGAATTCAAAACATGAAAGGAAGATGAAATGGTGGCTGGGGACAGGCAACTATGATAATCTGGATTTGCCGTTTGAAAACCGTGTTTTATTCTACTGATCAGAATGGGTACAACAGTCTGGTGGGTTGTATCTTTTGAAATGGTAGAGGCGAGCAATTTTATGTGTTGGTTTTGAATGTATTTAGTATACAGGTCTGGAGAGACTTGACACATCTTGTTTAAATGAGACATTTCTGAGGCATTTGTTAACACAGCATCTTATGGAAGAAGGGGAGAAAGACCATCCTCAAAACCAGGGAAGATAAACTGCTAACACTGTTTTTAAGCCCCCTAAATGTGATTTTTTTTGTTGAAATTTTGAACACTGTTGAAATTATTGCTATACACAGTAGAGCTATTGTATCAGAATTCTGCCTATGAGGCACTTCATTTGCATGTTTGCACCTGCCAGTTCTTTTTTCCCCCTGATTATTATATCAACATTAAAACAGGAAAGGGACTAGTTCTGGATCACCTTCCGGAGCGTCTAACTTAGCAGGTGTTATTGATGGCTGGATGCATCAATCACAAGCTAACATCTTTTAAACCTTACTTCCTGAGGATTTTGTTAGGTCAATTTCCTAAGGATCCCTGAGGACATTAGCTTACACCATCAACCAACAGCTTTCCACTTTTTAGGTGGGCCCAAGGAATGCTCCTTAAATGACTAGTGTAATTAACCTGCCCATCTCAGGGTTTAATTTTATCCCTGGGAAGATACTAGGTCACAACCCCTTCCAGCTCCTCCATATGTTGAAATTAAAATGAAATGAGGAAGAGAGATGAAATAAACAGCATCATGGCACCAAATAGGCCCTGCTGACATGTAGCTCTGAGACAACAATAAAACCACTTTATACCTTCAGCGCCTGATGCTAGCAGGGAGGATCATCCTTTGGACAGTCCTGAAGATGTGGGAGTTGTGTAGTTTTTCAGGAAAATTAGTGAAAAGCAAAGAATTTGAGAAAGGCGTTAAACTGTACATGCTTCAGCATAATACCTTTGCCTGTTCCCTGAGCAAAAGGAAAGGTTAATCCCTCCTAATGAATACAGAGTCCTTGTAAATGAAAACAAGCATGTGGCTGGGGAGGGAAAGGTTCTCTTATAAACAAATAATTCTGGATGTTCCTTGTAGCTGGGCTATGATCTGATACAATGAACATTGTAACATATTTTTCCATGTGTTTTTATCCTTTTCTTCACATTTTCTTTTGCTACTAATTTCATGCATCAGAGGTCAAAAGACAAAAGGCTAGGTCTGGTTTAAGACCCATCTAACTGCATGCCTATTAGTAAGGCCCCAGAAACTGTCCTTTAGATGGTCTGGAAAAAGGATGAGGTTCCTGAAATAGAGTATTTTTCATCTTAATTCTTTTGTATTATTATTATTCCCCCACACCATGCTATTTACAGAAAACAAAACGGTGTGTGAAATGATGGAGTTTATAAAACCAAAGATAGTGCCAGCTAAGAAGGTTTTCTGTCTTTATTCCTCTAGTTTAAAAAAATAGGGTTTGAGCTCTGAGTGGGTTTTATTGTATAAAGGACTGAGGAGCCTGCATATAGATAAGACCTTTAGGCATCTCTGTTTGGATTTTCTTTTCTGTATTTTACAAAGGTCTAAACAATCCCTGTATCTGTTTGTTTTAGGTGTGTACTGTACTTTGCTATTAAGGTCTCCTTCTTTAATTCTTTCCAAAACAATGTCTTTAAAATTAAGGTAGGGTTTAGGAAAAAATCAGGAATGAAAATTGAAATAGCTGCCTAACATCTCAAACTTAAACTTGGTCAGTAAAATACATGACTTGTTTCTCTCATTTTCTTTTTGGATCCCATGCCTCTGGTGCTTAGAGGAAGTAAAGGATTATAGGTGTGGATTAGACGATTTCGGGGGGCGGGGGAGGCAGGGGAATATAATTTTCTTTTTAAAACTTGTTTTAACCTCTCCCTTTTTTTCTGTGCAGACGTTTGTAAAGAAACTTGCAAACACCCAGTACTAAAAGCACCCTCTGGATGGGGTTGCGGGGCCCGATCCTGCTTTTTCCGGCTGTTGCTGTTAACTTCAGTGGGAGGAGGATGGGGGCTGTCACAGTTTGCATGACAAGCTACATGACTGCCCCCTGCGCCTGGGGCAAACCAGGAACCTGGGGCAGGTCGGGCTGGGAGCAGGGCGCCTGGGCTTGTCCGTGTTTTGGACCCGGCTAGGAAACTACCCTGATCACAGCTGGGCTTTAAATACTGCGCAGCGAGCTCCAGCCGTTTAACCAATCCCGGTTTTAAACGGGGATTAAGATGTTCAGCCGCCCGGTCTGGTTTGATTTGATTTGACTCCGTAGCGAGCTGAAAAATCCCCTGCACAGTGAACAGGAAACAACCCTTGAATGGCCGAGGGGGAAAGACCGGGTTCAATTCAGCCGCTCTGGCAAATCGGTGCCTCTCCTGGGTTTAGACGTCTGTGGGGCACGCCAGAGGTCCTGGAGCCAGCCCCGGCCCCGCTGGGAAACACGGCTCCAGCTCAGGACACGCCCGCAAACCCGGCCAGGGACAGCGGGCTCCCTGGAAAGAACCGGGCACCTGAAATGGCCACTTCCCTGTCTCGCCGCTGCCTCCTTGTATTTAGTTTTGCCTGGGAGCAGAGTGCTCCGATTTCTCCGAATGATTCGTTTACACATAGTTCGAATTTCTCCACTTCAACCGCTGCAAAATCCGGGGCCTGATCCTGGCATACACACACCCCCACAGGCGTTTTGCCCTCGATTTCCAGGATCGGGACCGTACCTCTCCTCTGTATTGCCAAGGGGAGTTCGGACCTAGATTGCAAAGGGGTCGATAGTTCATCCCCAGGGTCTCTCCTCTGAGAGGGTCTAAAACACGCATTGGGTGTAACGCGATCGGAAGAGAGCGTGTGGCCAGGGGAAGGAGGGGTCGTGGTTTCCCAAGTAAGCACTCAAAGGACATTCATTTCCTAATTTAAAAAAATAACCCCCCCAACTCTGTGGTCACCGGCATCTTTCAGGCACTCCCCTCAGGTGAGCCCGCAGGCGAGGATTCACGGGGAACGGGAGAAAGAAAGGGACCGAAACCGACCGAAGAGTGGGACATTTTCACCCGTGCCAGGCTCAGGCGTTCAAAGGGTCGCGGGTGTGGACGTGGTTCAGAACCCGCAAGGCCAGACAGACCTGACCTTGACTAACATCGAATAGCGGGATGCTCTCTCGGCAGGTCTTTCCCAAACGAATTCAAGGCTTTCCTGGGGTCCAAGAAATAGCTGGCGAGCAGAAGGTTTGCGAATTGCACCAAGTTCTTGGAAGCCCCAGCCTGGCTCTTCAGTCCAAACTGGCCTGCGATTCTCTGCCCCGGGCTCCGACACCTGAACCCGGGGCGAGAGGAACCCGCGGCCACGGCCGGGAAGCTGGGATGGAAGCGCTGGGGGGACTTGCTACCCCCACTCGCGAGACGCCGGCGCTTTGCCTTTGAAATCCCAGGCCGGACGGGGCTTTGGAAAAGTTTCATTTCCACCCTCCCATGCTCCCGCGCCAGGGGAATCGTTTTCCCGGCGGAGCCGGGGGGCGGCGGCTGGCTGGGGCCGGGGCGGGGGGTTACGGTCTTGTCCCATGACTGGATATTTGGTATTAAACTCTGCCGCAGCCGGGGTGGGACTCGGGACAAGGGGGATCCGCTGGTATTCGTGGGAGTTCCTGGAGACCGGTCTCTGCCCGGGGCGCGCGGGGGAGAGGGAGACAGTGACCGTGACTTTGGGGGAAGGCAGCCGGACGTCCCTCCCCTGGCTGCAGATCCCCGGCGGTCTCCGCTCCCGCTCCTCGCGGGCTCTGGGTTCTTCGGGCTGCTTTTGGCCCAGGGCGAGGGGGCGATGGAGGTACCTGTCCATCCCCGGCCCCCCCGCCCCAGGCACTGCGCCCGGCGGGATAACAGCGGCGGGGAGGATCGCGGCGGCTGGGAGCGGAGCGAAGGTTTCTCTGGGTCCCGGGGAGGGTGTGTTGGGCCTTGGCTCCCGGGTCCCCACCTGGCCCTGCCCGGGGGGTATCCCTGCGGGCGGTTACTCTGCTCCGGGGTCCCCCGGCTTCCCTGTTATTCTGGGGCTCTGGGTGTGTCTTCGCCAAGGGCCTTCGCCGGGGCTAGGAACCGCGGGCAGCGACCGGCGCGACGGGAACCGACCCACCCCCCCAGGTGTCCCCTACGGACACAGGGCTGGTTTGAAATCACCTTCCCCCCCATACCCTGGTCTCTGCTCCTGGCCCCTCGGGGGACCGCCGGGGACTCCCAGCGGGCCAGGTGCGGTCTGTGCCGGGGCGGCTGGACAGCTGTGTCCTCTGCCCGGGGGCTGGCGGGGTTGATTGATCTCACCGGGCCCGGAAACCGGGCCCCGGCTCCTTGCGGGGTCCCAGCGGCCCGCGGGCGGGGAAAGGTGCGCAGCGCAGCGCAGGAGGCGCGGCCGGGGTGGGGCGCAAGGGCAGGAAACAGCCCAGCGGGTCCCCGCGACGTGCCCAGGGGCCGAGGCTGGTTCCGGCAGGCGCGCAAAGCGAGGCCACGGCTGTGCTCGGCGCCGGGCTCTGTCCGCCTGTCTCCGGTTCTGCACCCGAGATCCGGGCGTGGCGGGGCCGGGGGGCTTCTGCTCTCCCTCCGCAGGGGTGGGAGGGAGTGTGTGTGTGTGTGTGTGTGATCATCATCTCTCTCCACCTGCGAGGCTGCAGAGTGCGTGTGTGTGTGTATTTCTCTCTCCCCCTGCAGGGCTGCAGTGTGTGTGTGTGTTTCTCTCTCTCCACCTGCGGGACTGCAGTGTGTGTGTGTGTGTTTCTCTCTCTCCACCTGCGGGGCTGCAGTGTGTGTGTGTGTGTGTGTGTTTCTCTCTCTCTCCACCAGCAGGGCTGCAGTGTCTGTGTGTGTGTGTGTGTGTGTGTTTCTCTCTCTCCACCTGCGGGACTGCAGTGTGTGTGTGTGTGTTTCTCTCCCCCTGCAGGGCTGCAGTGTGTGTGTGTGTGTGTGTGTGTGTGTGTGTGTGTTTCTCTCTCTCCACCTGCAGGGCTGCAGTGTGCGTGTGTGTGTGTGTTTCTCTCTCTCTCTCCACCTGCAGGGCTGCAGTGTGTGTGTGATAATCATTTCTCTCCACTTGCGGGCCTGCAGGCTGCGTGTGTGTGTGAGAAAGAGAGAGAGAGAGCGAGCGAGGCCCAGGCCAGCGGCCCTGGGGTTGTGTGTACATCGCGCTCTCTCCGAGGGGCGCCCCCTGCTTTGGGGCGGCCCCAGGGGTTGGAGAAGCGGGAATTTGGACCCACCCAGCCGTAGCCTGACGTGCTGCCCCCCGCGGGCGATGTTCTGGGGGTTTCCTGGGGCTCCCCGGGAGTCACTCGGTGCACTAAGGCGAGGCAGAGCCGGACAAGAGCTTCCCTGCCGGGGTGTGTTCTCCGCCAACCCGAACGGGGCACCTGGCTTCTGCCCCCGAGCGGTGCCCCGGTCCAAACAGGAGGCCCGGGCGCTTCGGGTGTGTGGTGGAGAAGGACACTGAGCTCCCCTGGGCCTAGCCCCGAGCCAGCCCATGTCTGCTGGGGCCGCGGGGGTCGGCAAAGGCAGGTTGCAGGGCCGGACTGGCTCCGAAGGTATGCGAGGCCCGCGGGCTCCGGGGCGTGCAGGGCTCGGCTCCTGGGCCGGGCGCTAATGGCGAGGCACTGCCCAGCGCTGGGGAAATCCACGCCCACAGCCCCAGGAGAAAGGGTGTGCCCACTCGGACACACGGTCACAGCCAGGCCTGGGTCTGCCTCCCAGAGACACGTGTGTGTATTATACCCAGGGAGAGAGGAAACACTCCCGTGTGCACACGGGCTTGTGTCTACACAGGGACAGACACGTGTCTGTACGTGTGCAAGTAGGGGATAAAATATTATTTACATAAATGTATCTCATTGGAGACAGCCACAGCTAGCTAGGAATACCCAGAACACACAGGGGTCGGCAACCTTTCAGAAGTGGTGTACCCAGGCTTCATTTATTCACTGGAATTTAAGGTTTCACCTGCCAGTCATATATTTTAAGGATTTTGGAAGGTCTCTTTTTATAAGTCTGTAATATAGAAGTAAACTATTGTTGTATGTAAAGTAAATGAGATTTTTAAAGTGTTTAAGAAGCTTTGTTTATAATTAAATTAAAATGCAGACCCAGGCAGTGTGAGGGCCACTGAAAATCAGTTCATGTGCCAGAGGTTGCCTACACCTGATATAGATACACACCCACCTACATATATCTACAACTCCATCTCCATAAGCAATTATACATTGATATAGATACACATACATATATGTGCATCTCTATGGATGATATAGAGGCATATCTATCTACAATTCCATACCCAGACATAGATACAGACACACATACACACACATATACATTGCTATAGATACACACGCATATATATCAGAGGGGTGGCCCTGTTAGTCTGGCTCTGCAAAAGCAACAGAGAGTCCTGATAGTCAATAAGGTGCCACAGGACACATATGTATGTGTATCTCTATGGATTATACACATCCACACACCTGCATCTCTATGGATTATACATACACATCTGCATTTCTGTGGATTATATAGAGACATATCTACCTACAACTCCGTATCCACACACAGCTATACACTAATATAGCTACAGACACATCTCCCAGCCACATATCTACAACTCCACAACCCCACACAAATGCACCTGCGTTTACACACACAGGGACACACAGTAACACGCCCATACACCCACCTCTACCCCCACGCGCATGTGCGCCGCACACCCACCCATCCGACAGGAAACGCACCCGAGTCCCTGCGCTGTGCAGACCCCGGCCCCGGGGCCCCGCTCTGCTGGGTGGGGGTGGGGTGGAGGGTCCCTTTGCTGCCGGCTGCGCCCCACGCCCAAAGCCACTGTTTGATGTTTGGGGCTAGTTCACCCCTCCCCCCCCCACGCTTCCGGCCTGGGCCGCAAAGCTCAGTCCACCTGTTCGGTGTCTTGCGCTCAAGTCAGCCGCCCGCGGGCCCTGGCCTGGGGGCTGGGCGCAGAAAGCCGCCCCACGGCGGGCTGGAGGGGCTGGAGCCGCCGAAGGATCCCGCGGGGTTTCCTCCCCACGTCCCACTCAGGAGCCCGGCCCCGGCCCGTCCCACGCGGGGTCAGCGGGTGGCGAGGAAGTGATGATCGGAGCGGGGCTATTTTGATCTAGGCAAATGAGAGCGCAGGGCGTTAGGGAAAGGGGAAGTGGAAGAGCTGAGGGCAAAACAAACCCCGCAGCCGGCAGCTCGGGCCCCTTGGGTTCAGCGGCCCCGTCTGTCTGTGCTGGGGACATTGACCGACAAGCGGACAAGGCGTCTCCAAATGTGTGGCCAGCCCGCACAGGGGAAATCTCACCCTCAGCGCCCGGGCTACCCTGGCTCGTAGTTCGGTTGGCTTGGGGAGGGGTGTTGAAGTCCTGCGGGTAGGATACCTGTGGATTTCGAAAGGGGTGGATTTGAAATGAGGGCACGACACTGGGCCCCGGGGTGACTTTAAGAGACGAGCAAACATTTGTTGAGATTTTCAAAAAATGTCCCTGTGAATTGACTCCCCTTTGATCAGGGATTATTTTTTCTCCAGCACTTTTTTTTGGGGGGGGGGGGTTTTTTTTCCCCCCGTTCACAAAGCAGTGACGTGCCCGTCCAAAACACGGGTAGCGTTTGAGAAAGAGGGTAAAACCGTTCTTTGGAATATGCCTCTTTCTATCAGTATGGCGACTTATTTCATACAGTCAAGAAGACGCCTTTTCTTTATTTTCCTTTCTTTGGTCAGGATATAAGTTACCCCTGGGTGAGGTCAATTCGATTCCAAAAGATGATTTCTGACCAGAACGCAGCTTCCAATGAGCCAACGAGGAGAGGAAATATTAAATACAATTCCATCTGGTGGAAATAATAATAATAATATAATATAATATAATTAAAAATTGCGACATTGCTAGATTAACGGGGCAATGAGAACTCAGGAATTCAGTGGTAGTGTTTTCCAAAGAGACAGTTCGCCCCCCTTTTTATCGTAGATGGCTGCTGTAGGATTTTTGCATTTCCTGTGCTCGCTTGAAGCTAGGTTGGAGAGCGTGCGTGTTAAATGTAGTCAAAGCTGGAGCTTAAAGATTCTCTTTCTGCCCTTTTAATTGTAATAGAGACAGGTAGGAGGTTAGCCTCCCAGAAAAATGCCTTTACCACCCTGTGTACGATGAAAGAATATTTTGCATAAATGTATCGTTTGCCTTTAAATCGATATCGGCTTTTCTCACCATGTTCCCCCCTTTCCACTCACTAAATATGCTAGAGAGGGGCTTTCGCTTTTCTAAAACTGTATCCACTGAAGCATATTCTGCACTCAGGGGGAAAAAATAAGGTGCCGAGAAACTATTTTGATCCCAAGTTCAGCTGTAATGGCAGATAGCGAAGTGTGGGTGGCTTAGCTGTCTCGTGGAACAAGTAGATTTTCGACAGGCATGAATATTTCCAAATTAATCAGATTGACTACAGCAGGGCAGGAGATTAAAGCGCAAAAGCTTTTCTTTGCAATAATTTTGTGCCCGATATTTAATTTTCGGTTAAAAACGAACATCAGCCCGTCTGGAGCACAATTTGAAGGCCTGTGTGTGTGTGTGTGTGTGTGTGTGTACACTCCCATGGTATATAGGCAGTGAAACAAGAGACACATATTGTGAAAATAAAAACACACCGGAAAATCTGTATTTCAACGGAATTTTTGGCCCTGCGTAAAATTAAAATATTTGAAACACCGCGTGTTGGAATTTAAAAAAAATGAAAATAAGAAACGTTTCACTTACTGACTTACTTTAAAAAACCGAAACTGCAGGAAATCGACTGATCTTTTCACCCTTTTATTTTTTACTGAGGCCTTATTGTTCTGACTGGCCCTTTGCTATCATTTTGGAGTGCACGTGCAATTAAATATCCCCCCGTCGAAAAGTCTAGCTTAGACTCCTCTTTTAAAAAACCAGTCCCATATGAGACGATTGTCTAGGGCGCTCAGTCTAGTTCATGGTCGTCTGGGCTATTTCTGGAGCACGGTGCAAGGGTCCTTCCTAAGGGACTATTTTGGTCTAATTCCCCACGCAGATACAGTTAAGCAAGGACAAGTTCCCTTCCCTTTAAAGCGAATATTCGATCAAACATTGAAAGAAGCAGAAATATCATATTGAATGATTAGGTTTAAGGGGGAATAAACTGATTTTCCGGTGTGTCCCCATCAGCCCTCAGTGTTGCTGCACACTGAATGCGGTGGAAGTCGATTTTGATGAGAAGTCGATCAGCCACTTGAACGTTTCCAGCTCCACATTAACCCCCTTGACTGTTTTTGTTTCCTCCCTGCCTCCGCCTTTCGCACGCGGCTCTGTAAACAGCCAAAGTCACACTTTCAGGCAGTTGGTTGCAAACAAACTTTGATTCCTGCTACAACAGATGTCAGAGTTTCTTGGTTTTTTGGGCTGCGTCTGGGGACATCTTGTGATGTTTTAGAGAACAGGACATGATCTCACATGGCGAGAAGCTCTTTAGTTCCTTAATCATTTCACGGTTCCTTCGGAGGCTTTTTTTCCACCTAAAACGTTTAGTTTCAGCTCAGTGATCAGCTGCAAAAGCTCGGCGGGGAGCGGAAGAGTTGAATTATTCCAACCTGCCAGCAAGACCCTCAAAAAAAAAAAAAAGTGGAAACTTTTTTTTCTCTGTCCATTTCACCAAGTCCTGAAAAGCCGGAATGGAATTAGAGAAAAGCTACATGACTTCCCGGACTGGCCGAACAGGTAGGTCAGTGCTCCGGGTTTGGAAAGGAGCCCTAAAGAAGTCTGGGCTGATACGGATAGATGCCTGCGTTTTGCAGCAGTCGTTTTCATAGGCGCTGTGTGTATATGGATCTATAGGTGGGGGGCCATATATCCGTCTCCCTGTCTACATGCAGTCTGCTGTTGATCTGTACGCAGTGTGGTATGTAGCGCTAGGCACTGTCTCACGTTTGGCTGGACTAGTAGGGGCACGAGTGGGTTACAGAAGAGGGTCACAGACGTTTACCCAGCCCAGGCGCTGCAGTTTGCCGTGCTGAGGTACCTGGTTGCCCGGGGACTGCGTTGGCTTCGCCCCGCGAGGGATCTTTGGGATCCAGCGGGATTATCTCTAGGTCCATCCTTTCCAAAACCAAAGTCCACACGGGCGCGGGACGTGACGGAGCCCGGGGGCGCTGGGCGCGGGGGACGAGGCTGGCGCGCAAACGGAACCCGTTTCGGCCGGCCAGGCGCTGCTCTTTTGGGGTGGGGGGAAATCGGCCACCGGCCAGGGCTTTGGGAGGGAGGGGCAGTTCGGTGCACGGTCGCAATCCGGATCAGGAGCGCGGCGGGAGGCCCTTCCTGGCTGGCTGCGTCAGGGCGTTTGGGACTGTCCACGGGAGGGGGCCTTTGTCCGCTCCAGGCGCTGGGGGAGCGGCCGGGGGGCTCTGACCCTTTGCAAAGGGCTAGAGCCGGGGGCCGGGCCGGCGCTGCGGATGGCCGGGGGCAGGCGGGGAGCGGCCCGGCAGTGCGGGGCTCGGGGTCTTCCCGGCCCCTGCCCAGCTCGCTGTAAATAACGCGCGTTTGCGGCGCTCCCTGGGCCCTTCGATTAGTTAAATCGCCCCAATCATCGGCTAATCGATACCCGCCTTCCCCTGCTCTTCGCCGCGGGGCCTGGGAGGGCTGGGGAAGGCCCCGGAGGAGGGGTCCCCGCTGCGGGGTGGGGAAGCCGCCCCTGGTCCCCGGTTTTGGCTGCCCCTGCTCGGGGCGGAGGGACAGGCCTGTTTCCACGGCAAGGACCACAGGGCCAGACCGGGCTTGGCAGCCGACTAGGAGCCGAGCCAGAGGCCTGGCGCCGGGACCGCCGGGTGGGGAGAGCCCAGACCCCCGGGGAGATCAGGGCAAGGGGACCGGGGACCCCACAGTCCTCTGGCCAGGGCTGGATCGCTTTAAACAAGAGTCTAGGGACGCTCCTCTCCCCACTCCGGTATAGCGCCCCTCCCCCCGCTCCTCCTGGCACGCTTTGCTGGGAGGAGGGGGTTGGGGGGGGGGGCTTTTCTTTTGGCCTGGCCTGCGGTTCCAGTCCCAGTCTGCGTGCCCCGGGGTCCCTCGGCGCTGAACGCTCCCCGCTGGCCCTGGTGTTTCTTGACCCCTCCAGGCAAATCGCGGCTGGGGCTCTGAAAACACCATGCGGGTTTGCTTGCTCCATGGCAGACACCACAGATGGGGCGCAGGCCCGGGGTGGGGTGGGGATGGCTGGAGAAAGGGGACTAGCCCTTTCCTGGCACGGGTTTGACCCCAGTCTGGACCCTCCAGCAGGAGGCTCGACACAGACGGGTGCCAGGGAGCTGCGGAAGTGATGTTCAGCTTCATTTTGTAGGGCCTATGGCTTGCGGCCTCGCGGAACTGCCTGTCCTTAAACCGAGGTCGGTCCTTTGCTATCTGGTCTCCTCCGAGGTGCCCCCGGGAAGAAGGGTTTCTGAAGGGGAGACGCCTAGGCCGGCAGCGGTGCGTTTCACACACCCGCTCCCTGAACTCGGTACCTTCCTTGGGGGGTGACTTCAGTTTGGGGGAGAGATTCTGGCCCTGAATTTCGTGTGAACCCAAACGCCTTCGCCATCGGCGCTGCCAGACGGAGGCTCCCCTGCTCTGGGAATGGAGCCGAGCGAAAGGCCCGGGGCGGGGGGGAGATCAAACCTGCCACCCGCCCTTCCTCTCGGGGCCCATTTCCCCGGCCTCGCAGGCTCTTTTTCTGAACCATCCAATCAAAGCCGCCTCCTCTCCCGCGATCATTAAAGGGGGTTCACGTGGCTGGTGACAGACGAGCCCCAAATCCGCGGACACGCTCCGTTCAATCCGGGAGCGGAGGCGGAGGCTGGAGAGGGAGGCGGGCGCTCCGGCTCCGTAACGCCTGGTACCGCTCCAGTCGCCTCGCCTGCACCCGGGGGGCGGCTGGAGGGGGGGATCTCCCCCCCTGTTTTCCGGGCAGGGGGTTAAACGAGGCTTGATGGACAAGCGAGTCTCCCGGCGCGGAATCCAGGGAGTCTGTTAAGGGAGGCGCTTCCCCCCTCCGTGACCCGTGAAATAATCGATAGACTCCTTCGCCGGCTACTCCGACCTCCCTGCCAGACCCTCCCCGCTGCCGCCCACGTGGGCCCCACGCCTCTGCGCCCCGGCTTCGGCCGTCCCGGGTGGGTTTGATCGGCCCCCGTCACCGCTCGATTCGGGCTTGGTCCTGGCTCTTAAGAGGGAGCGGGTGGGAGCCGGGTGACCCCGAGGGCCGCCAGAAGAACGGGGAAGGGGGTGATTTCTCTGCCGCGGGTTTAAAGGGAAGAGGGGGATCGGGGTGGGGGGTTGTCTGGGAGAACCCCTCTGCTCTGTCTCACGGGTGCACAGCAGGGGAGTGGGGGATTTTAAAACCCGAACTAACCAGGAGGATCTAAACGGTAAATCCCTCGCCACAGACAAAGCTCCAGCACCGAGGCTGGATGCCCAGAAACCTTCCCGGCGCGGTGCTGTACCGAGAACCTCGCGTGGCCGCCGACCACAGCTTGGCACGTGCCGTGGGAAGTCAGGGTGCGCCAGGGTGTGGAAATCGAGGTCTGTTTTCCAGGTCAGAGCCAGGCCCGTGGTCTGGAAGGGGCCTGGGAACATCCTTCGGTCGGGGTGCAATAAACTCGGACGGGCTAGGATGAAACAGACGCGTTATTAATTATTATGATTATTGATTAGCTCAAAAGAGCTGACGGGGCGATTCGGGAAGGAAGCTGCCAACGCAGCCGGCTCTGATTCCCCCCAGCCTGTGCCTCTAGAAGTTGGGGGGACAGGAACAGGGTGGCGATGGGAGAAGTTCAAGGGAAACCCTCTGCCCATGTCCCTCGCAAAAACATCCCGCTTGGTGCCAGGTCTCGGGTCAATCCCCGTCCGCACCAGCGACGTGGGCTGGATCCAGTCGAACGGATCGTGGGGTTTTGTAATACAAGTTTCGCCCGCCTGTTTTTGAGGCTGTCTCGAAACCCTGCCAAGGGTCGGTGTCTGGCACTCGCGGGCTACTGCACATTAAACCCGAGCGCCCCAGGGCGGGCTGCTCGCCCTTAGCCAAAGAGATCTCGCAGCAGGTCGGGACTCCTAAGGGCTCCCGCATGGTCCACAAGGGGGTTCCCACTGTGATGATGTTTTTGCCCAGCGAAAGCTCTCGGAAGATTTAATTTCCCTTCTCGAGGGAAACCAACCGGCCGCGAAAGGCGCTTGCGGAGATTTTGGCGAGTTGTCAGTGCGGGGTGATGTTCAAGCGATCAGGTCAGAATCTGAATCCCCCCCGTCCCGACCCTACACTCCCGGCTCCAGCCCTCGACAAAACACCCACCCCTGCGAGGTTGGTGGGCAGGATGAAACCGCAGCCCCGGGGCAGGAACGGGAAAGACGCTGCTCCGATCTGACCCGGGGCTCTGCTCTGAACGCAACCGGGACAGGTTCAAAGTTTGACCGTTTCTGTAGCCGGGGATTGGCGCGTCTAGCGAGGTGTTTGCCCGCTGCGGGCGACGCCCCTGAGTTGTTTTCGTTAGACGAGGGCTACCGAAAGCAATGGCAAACCCTCCGCTGCCCTCAGCGCGGCAGAGACCCGGGCTCTGAGTCCCGAATGCCTGGCGCTTGGGAACACGTGCGCCTCGGGGAGCGCAGGGGAGGGAGGACCCGAGGAGAGAATACGCTGATTGCGGGCAGGGGTGGGTCAGGACCGTGTCTAGCAGGAGGCCTTTCCCTTGAAGCGTGTGAACGCCCCGCGGCCAGCAGTCCTTCCCCACATCCCCCAGTTTGGGACAGACTCTGGGCGGGTGGGGTACGAGGCAGGGTCGCCTCTGCCCACGGTAGCGCTTTATCCGGCCGACGCCAGGGGAAGGGCGTGTGCCTGGTTGTGTTTTACACGCGAGTTCCCAACAGGCTCCTGCCCCCTGCGGGACACCACTCCACGCCTAAGGAGAGCCGAGAGTGGCTGCGTGGGAGGTCCCTGGTCCCCGCGCACACTAGGCGGAGGGAAGGCTGGTGTTTGGAGAAGACGCTTGCGCTCCCGGTGCAGAGGGGCAGAGTTTGCCAGGCAGGATCTCACCCTGCTGGTAATTTCACAAGGCTGCAGCAGCGCGTGGGGAGAGGAACCTAGGGAAGGAAAAGGGCTCTTTGGAGACCCGAGCGGTGGGAGGCGTTGACTTGTACAGCGCCGAGCCCGCAGCCCCTTCGAAAGTCAGCGGGGCCGAAGGAAAAAAGGGAGGTGGGCAGGGACGGGTTGTGGCGAGTCAGGGCGAGAAACGAGGCGTAGAGTGCAAAGGAAACTAGTCCGCACACATGCAAGCGAGCGCTTTGCGCTGGTTCCCCGGGCACTGCTCAGGCAGTGACTTGCCCCTACCGCGGATCTCCTTTGGCAAATGGCCCCCACTGCTCTGGCTCAAGGGAGTCCTCGCACTAGGAAGACCAGGCGCCGTGTGGACGCTGTCTGTGTGATCCGGCTCAGCCCGTGGAGATCTGCCCAATAGGGGGTTTCCTCAAACTGTTCCCCGGGTCTCCTGGAGAGAAGAGAGCGGCAAACCGGCCTTTGAACCGGGCTCCCGGGGAACACGGCCACCTGCCTGAGGCGTGTTAGCGCTGGGGGAGCAGGGCCCTGGCCGGGGGCCAGAGATCACACGGGGCTGGAGAGACCCGGGCACGAGAGACCAGGGGAGCCCGGCTTCACACCAGGAAACCCAGCGCGAGGCCTTGGGACCGGGGGAGGGCTCGGTGGAGGCCCAGCAGCGGGGAGAGGTTTGCGGGCCGGACCCCACGGCTCAGCGCTCAGAGAGCCCCGCGCAGTGCAGCTGCCCGGCCAGAAATAGGCCCGGGGTTCAGCCGCAGTGCGAGGGAGGGAGGCCGGACAGGGCTGGGCCCAGTGAGGCGAGTAGCCCCTGGGCGTCGGTGGCCGCTCCGCAGGGTGAGCTGAGAGTCACTCTGGGCCGGCGGCGCGCCTCACTTCACCCAGGGCTTTCAGATCTGCACCCCCCAACCTAATGGGGCTATTCCTGTCTGCCCCTTCCACACACAGCCCGGCCAGGGGCGCTGCTCTGCCGGCCAGACCCTGGGTCAGCGCCCCGGGAAATACCCAGGACCGGGTTCCTGCCTCACACACACGGGTCGGCGATTGATCCCTTCTCTGGGCCTGGGCCACACTGGTTTAAACAACCGCCCTGCTTCAGGGACGCCTGGTTCCCTGCCAGCCTTAGATCCCTTATTATCAGTGTGGAGAGCAAAGGAACAAACCAGGCTGACCCGGAGTGATGATTTATATTATATTATATTAATTAGCATGCATATATATATATTCCTGGGTATAATTATATGATACACAGTCATAACTTATAGTATGTACAATATACAAGTTATATATAAGTATACATCTATATATTATATAGGAGCATGCGTATAGATAGATAGATAGATATGCATAGATATTTCCTGTGTATAATTATATGATACACAGTCATAACTTACAGTATGTACAATATACAAGTTATATATAAGCACGCATCTATATGTATTCCTGTGTATAATTATATGATACACGGTCATAACTTATAGTATGTACGATATACAACTTATATAGAATATGAATTACCTGTGCTCTAAACATGAGTCTCTGTGTGTCATATAATTGTACACAGGACTGGATATGTGTGTGGTTGTATATTCAGTCTGTATAAATATATTCACTTTGTTACGCACAGGATATAGGCTGGGTGTATATATGTTCCACCTACAAAATATCGGACTGATGATGCACTTGCACACAGAGTTCCCCGAGAGGGAAGGAACATCACAAAGGGCAGAGTTCCTTAATTCTGCCCAGCCTGCGAAACGAGATCCGGTGATAACCGTAGATTTCAGGAGGGCAGAATACTAACCAGCAGCAAAAGAGACGGGATCAGATCTCTTTCGTGAGGGGTGTCCTCTGCTGCGCTCCGACGCCGGGGAGAGGCGGCGGGCTGCTCGGTGTATTGAATGATCATTATAGCCCCGCGCTTCTCATTTCGCCGGGCCCGCTGGAAACCGGCGCATCCTCCTGTGCCTTTGGGAAAGCGCCTTTTTCTCAACAGTTGCCAGAGTGGTTTGGGGTTTTTTGCCGCCCTCTCGTTAACTGGGGAGTGAAACGCCCCGGCGTGGGGGGGGGGGGGAAGATTTGCACTTTTCCAGGAAACGAAAAAGTTGGAGAGGGGAAAAAAAATCCGCCCCGGATCTCAGCTTGGCCTCTGGGCCGTTCCTTAGCGTGGCTGGGGCGCTCGCTAGGGGTCCCCTGGGACCCGGACAGGGATGAACGGGAGTGACCAGGAGAAATCGGGGGGCGCCCGGCCTTCCGCAGCGGGAGAGGGGGGCGGGGCCCCGATCCTGTGCAAAACGCTCCCCTTGCGCCCCCAGACCAGCCTCCCGCTATTCCCGGGGGTAACACAGCCCCCCCCCACTTCAGCTGGGGCTGCCCCAGCGGGGGTGGGGGAGGGGAGGCCCGGGGAGAGGCAGCGCGAGCGAGGCTGGAACCGGCCAGCTCCCCCCTTTCCCCTCCCCCCGCTCTCCCCAATACCCCCCCCCCACGGTTTGTCAATGAACCGGCCCCGCCCCCGCGCTCCCATTGGTCGGGAGCTGGCTAATCGCAGCCGGCCCCGCCCGGCAGCCAATGCGGGGCGGCCGGCAACTTTACTTTTCCGATTGGCCGGCGGGCGGGTGAGTGACGGCCCCCGCCCCCGCCCGCTCCCAGAGGCAGAGCCCCGCGCCGCTGTCCACATGCAGCGGGGTGCTGAAGGCGGCTCCGGCCAGGCGCCTCGCTCCGCCATGGGCGCGCAGTAGCTGCGGGGGCAGCCGAGAGACGGGCAGCGGGATGGGAGCGCAGCGCCGGGCGCCGGAGCCCGCCGGGGCGGCGCGGCGGGCGTGAGGGAGCCGAGCAGCCCGCCCGGCATGGTCGGAGCCCCCGGCCCGGCTCGCCCAGCGCCCTCCAGCTTCCCCAGGGCGGGGACAGGTCCGGCCCCGTCCCGCAGCCGGGCCCCGGATCGCCGGGTGCCGCCCCGCGCCTCTGCCGCGCCTGGATTGCTCCGGAGCCTCCCGAGGAGCTGCGCCCGCCCGCCCGGGGCTCCGCTGACCGGCTCCATGGCGCCCTGAGCCGCTCCGCGCGGGGGACCCCCCTCTCCGCCGCCCCAGCGCCCGCGGGAGACCTGCAGGGACCGGCCGGGGCCGGGGACCGGACCGCCCCGAACTCCTCCCCCGGGTCCCGTCCCGTCCCGCCTCCGGGAGCGGTCGGACATTGCGGCGCCGGGAAGGATCTTTGTGGGGTGGTTGGTTGCTGGCCTGTGGAGCGCGAGGTCTGGGCGGCGAGTTCGGGGCCGACGGAGCGGGGCTGAGTGCCGGGGAGTTTCGTACCGCACCGGGAAGCTGTTCGGGACCGCTCCGATGGAAATACACTGTAAGCACGACCCGTTTGCAGCCATGCATAGTAAGTAGGCGGCTAGTTCCACTTCTCTGACCTTTAGCGCCGATCCGGCCACCCCGCCTTGTCCGACCCCACAGCGTCCCGAGCGGTTATTTGAGGGGGGGGGCGTCGGTGTAGCTGCCCCCGGTCGCCAGTAGCGAGACCAGCAGCACTTGACCTGCGCTTTGCAGGGAGGATGGAAAAGAAAACAGCCGCCGCCGGCCCGCTTCTTCCCCCTTGAATTCGCGAGATAAACTTCTGCGGTATTTCTAGGGACTGTGTCACCTAGAACCCCGTGTCACGCCCTTGCTCACCACTGGGTTACGAGAGCCAGAGTGCAAATGTCCGACATTGATTTACCTAGATCAGGTACTAAAACCACCGGGTGAGAACTACAGAGACCGTTTATTTGGTTAGACCTTTGCCATCTCACCCTGAGATTCAAACGCCAAAAGCAGATAGTGCAACCAACCCCTTTAAATAGTTCCACCAAACAGACCTGTTCCTTTTCCTAAATCCCTTCCGCCTCCTCCACTTTTCTGGATGGCTTAAAAAGTTGAAGGTTTCCCTTAGTCGAATTCTACCGTTTCTCAATTATTTATGCATAGATAATTTTTAAGACAAATCTTTACTAGCAAAAACAGGGGTCGTGAATATTAGAAACAGTCTATTTTAGTGTGTATCATATACTCTCTAGAAAAATTAATTGCTGTACATATATTTCTAAATCAAATCTCTCTGTCTTTCTCTCTCTCTGAAAACATTGTGTTTGAAAGATACAGAAAAGTTTGATCTGCAGCATTTTTGCTAAATTTAAAATATCGATTTAGCCTAAAAATACGCAGCAGTTATCAATGATAAACTGAGTCTAAAATAATTTTCTTCTAAAAACATAGAATTAATTTTCGCAACACCAAAATCTAAAGTAAGGCGGAATGTACATCAGAGTCCAAATGTTAGAACTAGCTGGGTAAGCTGGGTAAGTTAGCAGAATGTGTGCAGTGTGTTTGCTTGAGGTTTGTTGTGCTTGAGAGGCTGGGAGAAGATTTATCCATTAACACAGTGTTATGTGAAATGACATCTTCTCTCATGGTGAGTTAAACGCTGGATTAGATCTAGAGATTTCAAGGAAATATAAAGTAGAACTAATCACATTTCCCTTATGCACTCCAGCCTTTTAGCGAAGACAGATTTGTTTTCAAAATAAAAGAACGTGATATAGAGATACATATTATCTATCTCTCTATCTCTCTATCTAATAATACTATATATTTAGAATAGGACATGCAGTAGATGACTATAGAAGGACAGACTGAAAACTTACAGGGAAGTGTATAAGATGAACTACTAAGAAAAAAGCAACATTTTTTTATTAAAACAACTGTTAATTTTTAGCTAAATGGAAGGAGACATGTAAAACATTTTCAGAATAACCTGCTTTTAAAAAAAGGAAAACTGTACGTGAAAAAATTGATTTTGATTTTTTAATTTACCAATGAAAATATTTTAACTGATGTGCAAACCCAGCGTTTCATTTCGGAGAAGGACAGTTTGAAATACGATGAACAGTGAAAAACAAGCTTTCTCCTGGGCTTGTCTTTCTGCTAATTTGACGGGCAGCCATATGTGGAAAAGCCACCAAGGGACTTAGCTGCTTCCTCCATTAACCTAAATAATGATAAATCAATATCTTCCGCAGGAATGTGAGGGGAGAAAAAGAAATGGAGGGACAAACCCCCGGTTTGCTGATGATACCTTTTGCTATTGCAGCCAGTCTGTTTCTGGGAAGATTTAGGGCAGCTGACGCCAAAAGAAAGAATTTCTGGCTGAATTTTCAGCTGTGCGTTCCCAGCCGCGCTGTTCTCCCTCCGGAGAGTTCAAACATTAGAAATAACAATAACCTGTCTGTGTGTTGGTCTCAGGAAGGGGATCCGACTTCTTCCCGCACAGCAGCCCAGTCTTTTGCACCACGGGTGATTTAGTCTTTCTCAGTGGGACTGGGCGAAGGCGGCTAACGCCGACCCCACCAGAAATGCTCCCAGCCTAGAGCCTCTGGTGGAGCCGAGGGCGGCTAGCTGCCCACCAGCCAGCGGAATCCCCCCACCACAGGAATCATTTCCCAGGGAAGTATAGAGAGAGCCACGTCCCACCGCGGGAGGACAAATGCGGAGCAGGGAGCGGAGTGCTGACGATGCCCGCGGGTTTTTTCCTGGCCCAGGAATAACAAGCCCACGTAGTTTCTTCATTCCCGTTGGAGGGGGAAGCCTGAAACCTACAGGCAAGGGGGCCCTGACTCCGGCCTCCATGCGCTGTCCGCAGAGGGCCACATAAGCAAGAACGGATGGTCCTCGTGTCGGTGCCTTGGGCGGTGCTTTTGCTACCAGGAAAGTCAGATGTGTACAGGTGGGGACACGCACCTGCCAGCCATCGGTCTGGGAGCGGGGCCCAGCGCTGATCTTTGGTGCGTGGAAGCCCAGGGCAAGCGGGTAAGAGTTTAAATCCCTCCCCGCGCCCTAGGTTGACTCACCTCCAGAGGCTGGTCGGTGCCTGGGCTCTTCTGCTCCTTAACAACAACAATCAGCACGAGGTTAAGCACCGGCCCCCTCCCCCATCGCTTGTTAACGCCCCCGCCCCCAATCCCGGGCCCTATCCTCTTTGGAAAAGTTTTGCCCGTTCAACTTGTCCTATTTCGGCTCCCCACGGGGCCAGGGGAAAGGCTGGGACGGGACGCGCTAAAGGCGACACACGTCCCCCGTTTACACGTGCGTGGAGGTACGTGCAAGAAAAGGACCCTTGGGTTTCCTGTCCCGGTCTCACCTGCGCTAAAATTAGCCCCACGCCGAATACTTAAAACCGCTACAGCCCCTTCCTTTCCGATCCGACGATGTGCGCGGGAGGCGGAGGGGCCAGCTGAATATCCCGGGAAAATATCCCGCCCGTTTCAACGGGGGGAGGAAATTTGCAAATTAGACTGTGCTGAGTCTGCTGCTTTCCCTCCCCCCCGAGGCGACCTTTGCCGCCGAAACCCACCTGAGCAGCAAACCGAGCCCGCCAGGATCCCCTTGGGACGGGGCTGGGCTCGAAAAGAAGGGCCCGCCGGATGGGCACTTCAGAGCTGGACTTGCCAAAGAAACCCCCTGGCCCAGGGATCTAGGCCGTGCCAAATGGCGGAGAAGGGGCCTCTCCGCTCCTTTGCAGGGCTCCTCCGTCCTTTCCCGATCGTGATCACCGACCGAGTGGGAAGATACGGTAAAGGGGGTTTGTTCCCTGAGGTGATCACACTGGAAAAGAGTCCCCCCCGCCATGTCTAGGTGCGAGGTAATAGTAAGAACACGCCCGGGTTTATTTCTCGCAATGGCACCTCTAGTAATTAAAAAACCCACAACAACTTTCTTGTTAGCAAATGCGATGGCCCTGTTGTGAAGCAGCCCTTACAGCCAATCCATGGAGCAGCAATGCTGGAGATGATGCTTAAATTGTTGCTATAATATGTGTGTATTCAGAGACACACATCTCTATACATTTTTCTCCTTCTTTCCCTCGCAGATACGCATATATACGAGTATTACACATACTTGGATATATAGTGTACATGTATGTATTGTGTGTGTACAGTTGGGTGTATATGTAATATACGTATATATTATAACATATAGACACAACCATACACACAAAATCCATCCATGCACGGGTATATGCATATATCTATATCTATATGTATTGTATACTTGAATACTTCTCAATGAACACGATACAATACATATGTACGTAAATATGTAGACATGCATACATGAATCGATTGTGTGTCATATTATATTATATTATATTATATTCACAGACCCATACATAAATACACACTATATATATTCTCCATAGTTAAAATTGCGTTACAATTTCTCAGCAATAGGCGCTGTAGTAATAGGGGTGTTCAAACTTGCCCAGACTTAGCTGTTCTGTAATTGTATGATGCCCCCGTTCGCCTGTCACGGTGCAGTCCCTCCCCCCTGGAAAACACAGACGACCCAGTCATTGAATACGGTGTATTTTTCCCAGGGAGGGAGAGTTACTGTTGCTCTGCAGAACTCCCGGGCTGGCCCCGCTATTCTCCAGGTGGCCTGGGTCCTGTAACCTGCTCTGCGGATTCCGCAGGGGGATTGGCGGCGGGAGGGAAGAGCGGCTTTTTAAAAGCCTTGTGGTTGCCGTCCTTCAGCGAGACCTTCCCTGCGGCTGCCAGAGGAGCAGGTGATAATGGGACAAATACAGCGGAGGAGGAGAAGGCGTCCCCACGGGTGGATCCTTCCCCTTTGACTGAACTCGTCCTTCCTTCCCCATCCCCTCCATCCTCCCGGCCCGAAGCTGAGCGGTACGAACCCGAGGCCGGTGACGGCCCGGGAAAGGCTCCAGGAGGCGCTTTCCCCCCCGACTGCAGATTATTTGAAGGGAATTGACCCCACTCCCCCCCAGCTCCGGCACACGGATGCAGGGGGCGCAGTGACCCGAGCTGAACGGGCAGGGTGAGCCCCTAGCCCGGGCTGGTTAGTAGCACCGGTCTCCATCGTCCGGGAAGGCGAGCGCGGGTGGCCACTTCTCCGGCCAGCCCGCAAGCGAGCGGCGAGGGAGCTGGTGGGGCCGGGGCGGTTCATTTGCCGCCTTGCAGAGCCGTACGGAGAAGACCGAGACTTTCAAGCCGGTGGCTCCTTCGCCCGGCCGTTCCCCGAGCGCAGCCCCCCTTTGTGAGCCTCCAGAAGGCTCCAACCCCACCCAGGCTCCGCGATCGCCTCCCCGGCGCGAAGCTGTTGCCCGTGGGAGCTCGCCCCGGGGCTTGCCGGGCGGCTCCGGTTTGGAATAAAACCAGGGGCGGCTCCTCTTTCTGCTGTAGCCGCTGCGATCCTCCTGTCCTGCGGGAGGGAGAGTCCGGGGGGCGGAGTGGGGGGCTCCCAGGGCGGCCCATTTCTCTTGGGACCCTTCCATTTGAACCCACCTATAGGCAGACTGGGGGGCTGTCGGACCCAGCAAGGACCTGAGGCCACGCAGAGAGACCTTTGTTCTGCACAGCTCCCCTCCCCACAGTGGGAGGAATAAAACTCCCTTTAGACCCGTCTCCAGTCACACCTCTTTCCTGACAGCAAATATCCCCGCCCGCGGGTAGCGCTCCTGTGTCCGCTGGACCCCGGGGAACTCCGGCAGGGATCGAGGTTTGGCTGCTTGGGGGAAACGCTGAGGGCTCCGCGTGTGGCGGAGAGGGAAGTTCACAGGACAGCTGCCGGGACAGGCAGGGAGCTGAGCCCCGGGCCCCGCCGAAGTCGGGGAGAGCATCCCCACTACGCCGGGGGACCGCGGGGCGAGCTGGTCGCCCTGGAGCTTCGAGCCAGGAGAACCGCCCGACAGAGGGGCCCTTTGTTTCCTTTTCCATCCAGAGGGTAAATTGTTCTAGGGCATGAAGGAGCCTTTGACTCCTGGGGAGGTGGATGTCTACAAAACACCGAGCTTGTGGTATTTGGAGGGAATCATTGAACAATTAAAACCCTTCCCAAAACAAAGTCTTAGCTTTCAACATCAACATTTCTTTTTCTTTTTCTTTCTTTCTTTCTTTCTTTCTTTCTTTCTTTCTTTCTTTCTTTCTTTCTTTCTTTCTTTCTTTCTTTCTTTCTTTCTTTCTTTCTTCTACTTTGCATAGCTTTTCTGAAAGAAAATATAGATGAAAAGCTATAGACCCATGCCATTTTTATCAAATAGGATGTTAATAATTTAATATCATTGAAATTAACCAGAAACCTGAGGCTAGTTTATTTCAGTTAAGTGGAGTGGTGCCTCTAGCTGGGCTGTTTTTTTTTGGGGGGGGGGGAGAGGTATTAAAAGCAATAAGGACATTATTTTTCTGCCCTTAAAAGAATTTCAGAATCAAAACAGATAGACTCTGTAAGCCTAAAAAGATGGGATAGTTCACTCTGGAAAATGCAGCACAAAGTTATCCTCAGACTTCTCTTGATATACTCTGAATAAACTTATTTTTGGAGCAGAAATACCTTGATCCTGAAGCTTCCACTAAGATCCGGTGTGCTGAAAAAAGTGAAATTAACAAGGAACTTCAGTGACAGGATGCTCTGTGTAGGCTTAAACTGGCTTTAGTAATCAAATACTGTATGTGGATTCATTATGTGTTCTGACAGTTTTGGAAGGTGTTTACAAAGTTTGATGGTAATTTATCAATGGGGAAATGTCGGGATTTAAATAAAAATAGTTGATACAATTGTTGTTTTAAGTACTGAGGCATTTGATCTGTCAGCTTATTCTGTACAGTCCAAGTTCCCTGTAAACAGAGATTTTTCTTACTACTTTTTTATTCCAATTTTGGCAAGAGGGCTGTCTATTGCTATTATTTATTTTCATTTTCATCTGCCCTCTGTTATAAAAGTAGTTTGGATGATTAACCATCTGGGGATTAATTGTATTTCATCACTTGCTACATGGGATTATTACATGTTCATTGGTTTCACACAGTTTAGCTGCTACTCATCTAGCTGGGTATCATTTCAAACCAGATATATGATTCACCTTGCTAAAGGCGAACAGTGCAAATCTGCTAGAAAAAGAATAAGATATAGGTGTGGGCTGAGCATTCATGTTTCATTTGTGGGCCCATAATGTCTGCAGAGGCCGCGGTAAATTATAACAGCAAAAGCCAGTCCATATTTTTTCCCCTTTTGATTAAATTAAGCATTAAGCAGTCATTTGGGGAGGAAAAGTAAACCATCATTAAATTCAGTGCAACCCTTTTCTCACTGAATGAAACTACATTTATAAGGAAAACGGTCCGAGTCTTATTTGAACATAGCCTCATATTTGTAGGGAGACTAAAATCATTTTAATCATGCAGCTACGGGGTTTACCCAGACAGTTCTTACTCTGGCAATATCTCCCACTGGTTTCCGGGGAGATATTGCCTGAGGACTGCTGGTCTTGGCCTACAAATGTCATTTGAAAGGCTGTTTTACGAACTAGGGGCCCAATTTTGATGTCACTTAAATCAGGAGGAACTCCATTGGAGCCAGGGGGTTACATTGGTGTAAAATCGCCGTGAGAACAGAATTAGGTTTCAACTTTTAAAATTCTTCCTGCCTTGGCAGTAAGCGAGGTTCAGTAATTTGAAAATGTTTCAACTCCCCTTGAGGAGTGAGGATGATCCCCATGAAGGAAGACTCTGCGGCTAAGCAAGATTGCAGTAGAGAAGTGTCATTCAGCTATCACAAAGATGTTTTTTTTCTGCTTGTTTTTTTCTCCCATGTGTTTCAGGACATGGAGGAGTGAATCAGTTAGGGGGTGTTTTTGTGAATGGCCGTCCACTCCCTGATGTTGTCCGCCAAAGGATCGTGGAACTTGCCCACCAAGGTGTCAGGCCGTGTGATATCTCCAGGCAGCTACGGGTCAGCCACGGTTGTGTCAGCAAAATTCTTGGCAGGTAACTTTGTTTCTTTAAAGGAAAATATCAAAGACTATGAAACAAGAAACAAGTCAAATGGAGACTGATAGAAATGACCTGGGAATGACAGGAGATTGTATAGGATCAGTCAGTCACAATTTAAGGTGTCTGACCTGGGAAGTGAAAGTGATTTATTTGTTTATTTGTTTATTTCCTTCACCAAAAAATTCTTGCAAACAACGAAAGAAATGAAGAGAAGGGATGGCACATGTGGTCTAAATTTCCTGCACCTGTGTGTACTAAACAAATTGACAAATCTGTGAGTCATCTGCAGTAAAATGGAAAACCCAGAAGTTATGAATCTGCAGTGAAAGCTACTGGGTTTGTTTTCTAAAGAACGCTCTATTTTTAGCACATAATTTCACTACTTAAAGCCACTAAGAGCAGTTGTCACTCAGCACGCTCATTTACATGGCCACTTTTGAAATTTGTCACTATAATTTCATTTTAAGGCTTGTTTTATTCTTGTAATAAGATATATGCCTAATTAGAACACAAAGTACCATAAGTAATCATTAACTCTCTTAATTTTGATACTCTGAGAATAGCTGGCTGTTCTGACTGGAGATGCTCAAAGTGGTATAGCAATAGTAAATAGTTAAAAAAAACGGTGTCTCTCATGTTAGAGTTTGGTTTTGAACTTGATTTAGATCCAGGAAAGGCATCGCTGCGTCTTAATCCCTTGTGCACAAATCTGAATATCAGATATCCTTGGTTTTAAATGCACTAGAGCGCATGTATCTTGGGAACTTTTGGTGCCATACTTTTCTATTAACTTCTATTTTCTCTCTATAACTCAGAGAAGTTTTTAAAATGTTTATTGAGCATTAACAATTGAATTAACTTCATTGTTTGCATTCCACTGGCATGAGTAACATTTTGACCTTCACGTTCCCCCCTTGATTTTAATTGATCTGTTTCATTGGTCGGATTGTAGTTATAAAGATTGTTAGAGCAAACATTTGTCTAGCAGTGTACACAGACTCTTCCCCCTTAAAACAACTGCAGCAGCGTTCTCAGATGGACGATTGCAGTACTCGAAATGAAATTAATCTGGCAAAGCTAAGGATTCTTTCACCCTTATTCCACAAGACTCATTGTCTCTACTGGAGAATCTTCTCTGCAGTCCTATTCAGATTGCTGCTATAATGCCATAAGAGCCAGTCATAAGGTAGGCACAGAAGGTCCCAGAAATCCAGTGGACTTGGTTCTTATCTCACATGCCAGAGTTTTACTCCAGTGTAATTCCACTGGAACTCAATGACGTTGATCCTGATTTTCCCCTGGAGTAAGTGAAAGGCATGTAAACTCTGATCTCTTTACTCTTTCTGAGAGACGTGTGTTTTATATGGGACTTTCCTGCCTACCACAGGCTGCTCCATTCAGTTTGATCTTTGAATCTGTTCTGAGGGCTGGTCCTATTTGTGACATCCTACCACTCTAGCCGATTTACATACCATTTCTATTAGTATCAGTGCACAGCTAATAAATAGGGAACTCATTTGCCTACTGGGGAAAAGACCAACCACTTTACTGTTTAAGATTTGAATAGATTTGTCATTAGATATATTTGCATTATGGAGCTCTGAGAGCAGCTCTGGAGTTTTGTCATTTAAGTTGTCAACAATAAATTGGAATTTCATAGCTCATTATTTTCATAACTAATAATTACAGTGGGTAAAATGTCACTGTAATTGGAGCTGCTGCCTGTGGGGGAAAATATACGAATACACCATGTAAAACCGTTGGATTCCAAATTCTGGACCTGAAAGTTCTTGAATCCGCTTGGTTTTGGTCAAATGTTGGAAAAAACACGAAATGTTCAAAGAAATAAACGTGAGCCTTTGGGGCGATGGTCTGGATGGTGGCAGAAGGAGGCCGACTGTAGCTGATCGCTCACGGGGCCTTCAACAGGGGCGTGTGCCCTGCGCCCATCTGAGGGGAGAATTGGCAACTGGCCTGGAGCTCAAGGGCAGGATCTAATTTGCATAAAATCAAGCAGATTGCAGCTGCCCTCATCTTTAGTGTGGGGCTGTGGCCAGATTGAGAGGGAGAATTGCATTGTGGGAATTGTAGGGTCTGTGGACCACGCCCCAAGTTAAAGATGAGACTAACCGGGCAGGAAGAGTGCTCTGTGGATTTCTATAGGGTTCGTTGGCTTGCAGGTTGCACTGTGGTTATCCCAGTTTTACAGGTAAATTGGGATAAAGTTATTCTGGGGCTGACTCTATATGGACCTGATTTTATGCCCTTTAAAATAATTGGAATCTTTCCATTGATTTTAATGGGATTCCGATCAGGCCCTACCCTCTATGCCAACGTCTTTCAATGAGGCAAAACTGGTACCCAACAACATGGGGTCCTGTTTATCTGCAGAGTCCAAAATGCATCACCAAACTGCTTGTCAGTAGCCTGTTTTCCTGTCGCCTAGATTCATAGTATCATAGAATCTCAGGGTTGGAAGAGACCTCAGGAGGTATCTAGTCCAACCCCCTGCTTAAAGCAGGACCAACCCCAACTAAATCATCCCAGCCAGGGCTTTGTCAAGCCTGACCTTAAAAACCTCTAAGGAAGGAGATTCCACCACCTCCCTAGGGAACCCATTCCAGTGCTTCACCACCCTCCTAGGGAAATAGTGTTTCCTAATATCCAACTTAGACCTCCCCCACTGCAACTTGAGACCATTACCAGATTGTCCAGTGCTGGAGGCCACAGTAAGCAAGGGGCAGCAACCCGTGGTGGTGCAGTCACGTGGACCCAAGAGACCGAGAGACTGCTTACACAGAGGAATTTTTATAAAATCTGCCATTTTTTATTTCCCCCGTGACAATTGTGAGTGGTTAGTAATGCAGCACTAAGCTTACCAGAACCTGGTTCTGGAGCTTTCACTCACTGGAGGGATTCCAGAAGTGAGGGTTACAAGGTCTGGTCTGAATGGTCATTTTTCATAGGCTTGGATTTTCAAGGTGCATCATAGAATCATAGAATCTCAGGGTTGGAAGGGACCTCATCTAGTCCAACCCCCTGCTCAAAGCAGGACCAATCCCCAGTGAAATCATCCAAACATGATCATGCAAACATATTCTTGCCACTATTTCATCATTCACCCAAGGAAAGGGCATGGGGCAGGAGTAAGTGTTTCCTTCCTGCCCCAAGTTCATTGTTAGGCTCAACTCAGGGTAATCCAAAGGTTTAATCCATCACCGATGCTCGTCACCTCCCATTACTAATACTCAAATGAGTGCATGGAGACAGAAGTGGAACAGACCACTTGCTCCAAACTCGTGTGAAAACAGGTGCAAACATCATCTTGTCACTCCTATTAAAGGGATTATTTTAGTCTCTGAAAATAGACAATTAAACCTGTAATGCAGAAGAAATGTGATGAATACAACTGCCCTTGATACATAGACTTCGGTCCCAAAACATGTTCATGCTCTTTTGCATCGGAGAGATTTTAGGAGATTCGTTTTTCCGCAGACAGCACAGATGTCAAGTGTCTGCAGAGAAAATATATCATGTGAGCTTATGATTTGATTGGATGGGTTCTAATAAAAGATCCTGCTAAAAATATGGGGTGTGCCAAGGTCAATGAACAAGTTTAGGTTGATAAAGATGATACAACCAGGTTTGGTGTCCCTGTATGGAGAATCCATAAAGGAACAGGATCTCTAAGCACCGAGGGCTTTTAGAATCAGGTCTGATAGGGGACAAAGTATCAGTCTCTCTACTGTTAGTTCTGGGCTTATTTTTATTTGTTCTTAGAAAATGGCGAGCTATAAAAAAATGAACAGCATCATTGACTTACACAGCCATCACAACGCCATCACTTACAGCACAACTTTTAGGCTTAGCATTTAGGGAGACTGTTTTCTTCCTTCCATTTCCTCTTGGTCCTCTGTGGACCGAACAAGACTCCTACTTTGAGCAATACAGGAACAGCAATTCTCAAGCTGTCGGCCAGGACCCCAAAGTATGTTGTGACCCTGTTTTAATGGGGTACCCAGGGATTTTAAACTTTCTGGGGCCTGGGGCCAAAGCTGAAGCCCTTGGACTTCAGCCCTGGGTGGCAGAGCTCAGGTTACTAGCCCCCTGCTTTGTGCCCGCCGCCCATGGCAGTGGGGCTGGGACTTTGGCCCCCACTCCCGCCCAGGGCAGCGGGGCTAGCGTAGGCTCAAGCTTTGGTCCCCCTCCTGGCATCGTATAGTAATTTTTGTTGTCTGAATGGGGGCACAGTGCAATGAAGTTTGAGACCCGCTGCCCTAGAACCTCAGAGTTACGAACATGTCGGGAACGGAGGTTGTTCGTACCTCTGAAATGTTTAGAATGGTGAACAAAACATTAGGGTTCTTTCAAATGTTTACAACTGAACAGTGACTTAATATAGCTTTGAAATTCTATTACGGAAAAGAAAAATGCCGATTTCCCTTTAATGTTTAGTCGTTTTGGTATAACACTGTACAATATTGTGTGCGCTTTCTTTGTCTCTGCTTTTGCTTGATTGCGTGCTTCCAGTTCCAAAGGAGGCGTGTGGTTGGCTGGTCCATTTTTGACTCTGGTGTTCCTAACTCTGAGGTTCTACTGGATTTTCCAAGCTTTTGTTTCAAGAAAAAGAAAAAGAAATGTCAGGTTCTCAGCTGGAATAAATTGTTGCAGCTCCATTGAAGGAAATGGAGTCGGTCCCATTTACACCAGCTGTCACAGGGTCTTTATTGCAATTCTTTTAAAGGGCCTGATCCTACCACTCTGTCTGATTGGAATAATTTTTAATCACATGAGTAATCTCACAGACGTCAATAGAGCAATTTGTGTGCAAGGGTTATGGGATCAGGCCCGAGAATTTAAAGAAACCAACTACTCTACTTTCTTCTGAGAATAGTGATGAGGAAATATTTATTTCCTCCTTAAGACCTGGATATTGAAACCATAGCTCCCAGGAAAAGAGAATACAACAAAATGTTACACTGGCATACTTACTGCAAGTGCACTCTGCAAATATTTGTCACGGTGCTACTTCTCCCGGCCTTCATGTGGGTGTGAAGTGATGATGAGGCATTTACATGAATGAAGGCAAATTTCCCTCTAAACAGTAATTTATTCCAATATAAAAATAATGGTGCTGAATGTGATTTGTTTCTATTATTGCCCCGACCTCTGATTAATAACACACATTTCCAGTTAATTTAGGAACTCAGCATGCCCTTTAATCATGCATTGTTTCTATTGTCTTGCTGTTATGGAAAAATATGTTTTATACTGGGGCCCATTTTCAATTACTATAAATGAATCCATTGGGGAGATAATGTATTACGTAGCCAGGAAGTGTGAGTGAAAGGGCAGCTGTATTGCAAAAGCGACTGGAGATGCGTTGTACTAGAATAGGGCACACTGTAAATCTCCAACCTTCCTGTCTGTCAACTCTTGGTAACTAAAGGTTTGTCTTGGATTCTCTCCCAGGTACTATGAGACTGGGAGCATTAAGCCTGGAGTGATTGGAGGATCCAAACCAAAGGTCGCCACACCCAAAGTCGTCGAAAAAATTGCAGAGTATAAACGCCAAAATCCCACCATGTTTGCCTGGGAGATCAGGGATAGACTTCTAGCCGAGCGAGTGTGTGACAATGACACCGTACCCAGCGTCAGCTCAATAAACAGGTACAGATCTGGACAGCACTGGTCCGTGGCTTCCACCGCGAGAATTTGCAGCATCTGCTCATTTGGGTTCTTCCCAGGTCATTTGCAAGTAATCTGCAGGGCTAGTGCAAGGATATTTTGCACCGTAAGCAAAACTTCCACTTTGCCCCCCCTTCTTACAGAGCATCACTTATTATAAACTTTCAAAATACTTTCAAAAATGCACCATTTTTAGTCACGTGTACTTCCTTACTTCCTTCTTTCATATCAAAATCTACTACATTTTATTCTACCTTTAGAATATCCAATTATTGTTATTAATAAAATGTAGAAAATTAGAATGGCGGATACTGCGTCATACAACAACTGGCAATATCAATATGACAAATTTCAACGACCTACACATGCATATTTGCACATAAACACATACACTCAAATACTTACACACACACACAATTGACACAAAGTATTAGTGAAATGATGCAGCAGCACTTGCCAGAGTCTTAGATTTGAAACAACTCAACAAAAATAGTTTGCCTCAGTCAACAACCTCCAAAAACTAGTAAACTGAGCATTGTAAACAGCCTGTCGCAGCGGGTAACGGCTGCGCATGATGAGAAAAATGACGTCATTGCCACTTTGTACCCCGGTGAAGCTGTACGCTTGTGCCTGCAGCAATAGAGTGAAAAAAAAATGTTGGGCACTGCTTTTTGGCCCCCCCAAATCTTGGCGCCCTCGGCAGCCGCCTAGTTCGCCTTGTGGCTACACTGGCCCTGGTGATCTGCTTTGTGTTTGTCTCCTGGATGACTTGGGCAGCCATGAAAGCCAGTGGTTGAGCACTGAGGCAAGTATGTGGCATATTATGAGCAAGGTGGCTGCTGCATCCCAATCCCAACCTGCAGTTCTTCTGCTGTTAAAGTCCCACACTTTATTCGAACTGAGGCTGCTCGCAGTGTTGGATTCAGCAGCAAGGGGTTCAGGATACAAACATTCCCTAGGGATAAGGTCAAGACTCCCAGCCACCTGGACTACTGATGATCTAAAAAAGCCTTGAATTCAGATACAGCTGAAGGTGGGAAGAGTGAGGTCTAGTGGTTAGAGCATGCCAGTATTACTGGAGTCCCGTAGGCTGGATTCATGTTTGTGGGGTCAGGTACTACTCAACATGAGTAAGGCTGATGGAATCTGGTAACTTTTACATGCCTCAGTTATCCACCGGTAAATTGAGTGGTAAAATTACCTGTCTAGAGGGGTGTTTTAAGAGTTAGTTAATTTTTAAAATAATTTTAAGAAGCTCACATGCAAGGTACTATCATGGAGCCTGATCCTATACTACAGGAGCTTAGCCATTGACTCTCCTGGGCCCAGGATTAGGGCCCTGTAGAAGTACAAAGTATAATTAATTTTTTTAAAGTGGTGATATGAAGCCCAAATAAATTTGTTAGTCTCTAAGGTGCCACAAGGATGCCTAGTTTTTTTAAAAAGTGGTCCAGTGGAAGGGAAGTGTTTAATAGAAGGGACACAAATCCCCTAAACCTTCGAGATGGTCAGCAGCATCCCTTCATCCTCTGCGGTATTCTTCACAGAGGGTTCTTCATAGTTGGTGATCCAGGATGTAGACATAAAATGCCTTTACATCTAAATTCAAAGACCTTGTTGGGCTGTGAACCCAGTGTGTGTGTGTGTGTGTGTGTGTGTGTGTGTGGTTTTAAAAATCAAGATTTTTTTCATGCAATTTCATTCAAATCCCCAGAATGCAGCTAACTCTAAATTTCCATGTGTGTCTAGGGTCATGTAATAAATAGCTGCCATGCTGTTTTGCCTCTTTGGGGATCCCAGCCTGGATGCCCTTGTGGAGTTGCCCCTGAAGTATTAATAATCTCTGACATGATAACATGAAAAACACTGGGTGGCCCCTTATCTCCTACTCCAATGTTATGTGACAGATTCATGGGAATAAGTGCAAAGACTGGGTAGATAATTCAGAATGTTTAATGCTGTCTGCAGTTTCCTAGCAGCATTCAGCAATACCGAGAGATTTACAGATTTTGGCAAGAAAGAGATTAGTCTGAGAAACAAAACAGAACCAAGGGGCCAAAAGAAAATCTTAATATTTGGTGTCCTCAGATAACTGAAGGCCAGCTCCACTCCCACTGAAATCCACGGGAGTCTTGCCATTGTCTTCACTGGCAGCAGGATGAAGACAGGGCTTCATTGTGTTGGGAGCTCCACACACACAGAACCAAGAGACACTCCCTGTCCTAAAGACATTACACTCTAGTTTTCACATTTCACTCGTTTGTTGCCTTCTCTACCACCCCAGTGCATTTCTCGTACCAGTAATATCACACAGTGATCCCTACTGCATTTTAAAAAGTTGTTCCGTGATTTGGAAGCCACCCCGTTTGGTGGAAATCTTACTCTTTCCCATCCATTTGTAGCTGGGGCTCAGAATCCTCCCCCCCTTTGAAATGCGTTCAAGCTCATAGACTCATAGACTCATAGACTTTAAGGTCAGAAGGGACCATTATGATCATCTAGTCTGACCTCCTGCACAGTGCAGGCCACAGAATCTCACCCACCCACTCATGTAATAAACCTCTCACCTATGTCTGTGCTATTGAAGTCCTCCAATCATGGTTTAAAGACTTGAATGTGCAGAGAATCCTCCAGCAAGTGACCCGTGCCCCATGCTGCAGAGGAAGGTAGAAAAACCCCAGGGCCTCTGCCAATCTGCCCTGGAGGAAAATTCCTTCCCAATCCCAAATATGGCGATCAGCTGAACCCTGAGCATCTGGGCAAGACTCACCAGCCAGACACCCAGGAAAGAATTCTCTGTAGTAACTCAGATCCCATCCAATCCAACATCCCATCACAGGCTTTTTGCATTGGTTTGTTTTATTGTGAAGAATCGTTTTTGTCACCTTACAGCCCCATCCTGCTGTTCAGGACTTGCGATTGCATGTAAGAAAAACCCTACATGATAATAAGCTGGGACTCTACTCCAAATACATGAGGCTCCAATTCTGCAGTCTGTTCCTATTCAGCTGTATATGCCCTGGGATGCAACCACAGGGTTAAAGTTAAGCATCTCCTTAAATGCTCTACCGTGTTGGGACAGTAGGGTCTGATCCTTCACATCTTTGCTCATGGGAGGTAGTCCCACTGCAGTCCATGGACTTCTCATGTAGTTTAGGACTACTTTTGTCACTGGGTTTGCTGGGTCCATCCCTTTCAAAGCAGATCATCCGGTTATGGGAGGGTCTGAGAGCCCTGTGGGAAGACAACCCAGCCAGCGAATGATCATCTGGCATTCCGCTGCATGTGACCTATAGTCTGTAGTAGTCTCTGACCCCAGCTCCAGATCAGGAGCCATGGGGCTGGTGCACATACATAGGGTGATGTGAAAACCCCTATTTTGTTCTAACTGTTACACTCAGGATTTGTTTTTCTCTAGCCCTCGGTGAAGAACAATTCCCAACTTCTAAAAAGGCAAAGCACAGAATTTAAGAGTGAAACTCATCAACATGAGTAGAGCGCCAGAGTGCAGAGGCAGGGTAGTCTGGGACAGATATGATCGACACTCAGGCACGTTACCTACCTACATGCGTATGTTTGTACACGGGGCACATTAACATTAACACAGGGTAACATTTTCAAAAGCAACTAAGTGACTTAGGAGCATTTTCAGAAGTGACTTGGGGCCAATTCTGAAGTCATTGAGACACCTCAAGATGCAGACAGGTGCCCTAGTGGGGTTGAAAATGCGACCTAGGTTTATAAATCACATAGGTGCTTTTAAAATGTAACCCTCTAGCCATTGACCTTGGGTCCCCTTCGGAAGCTGTCCAGGAAGAGCTCTTGCTCTTGCTTTGAGAAGTAAGTAGCTGTATACCAGGGCTGCACCGCCCACATGTGGAATAAATGGAGGGGAGTCATGCCATAGCTCCACTCCCCCACCTCCCTGCTTCATGGGAGCGAGGGAGGCATGAAGGAGCCAGCCCGGTGCTGCTTACACTGAAGGCAGTGCTGCACTGGGGAGCTGGCTTGCACGATGTGCATCTAGCCTATGCAGTTTCTTACCCTGTGCTCCTCACTGTAGGACAGTTGAATGCCTTCTAATACAGGGTGCCTTCAAATAACACCAGGCAGGTCTTTGTCATATTGATTAACGCACGACTGGAAGGGGCACAGATACTATGGCTAGGAACCCGGATAGAATAGATTCAGAATCTGGGATAGCCGCAATTAATGCAACCGATACCTAATAATATTAATGAATATTAATCATAGGACACTCCTCAGCAGGAGCAAATTCATGACAATAAGGTTTAATTAATCATAATTATGAGCTTCACTCATGGAATCTGCAAGCTCACCGGCTGCTTTATTACCCTCCAGCCCTCCAGAAATAAAGATATTTACATGTAAGAAGGCCCTGAATTTTCTTGATTCATTCTGACAACTCAAAATCCTTGTGCAAAGTGTTATCTCCTCCCCCTCCCTCTCGGGCAGACGCACCCCCCAACAGGGGCTCAGCCATGCTCCCATGATAAGGTCAGTGGCAAAGCTCTCGCTAACTTCAGTAATACAGGACTGGGCCCCTGCTCCAAAAGTCCTGGCTTGTTGCTGGGGGAAGAGAATGCTGGCAGGCCGGGAGGGTAGGGATTTGCACTCAGCACCTGAGGCGCTTCCCATTCTGCAGCTTTCAGGGCTGGATGGGAGAGGCAGGGAGGGAGTCAGTCCCTACCCTAGGGAACACGTCTCACCAGCTATTTCTGCTCAGGAGAGAAATATGGGGAGGCCGTGTGATTAAGTGCCTAGTGTATGGGGCTGGGACGCAGGAGACCCAGACCCAGATTCTACTCCTGGCTTCTCTCACTGGCCTACTGGGAGATCTCGGTTGAGTTATTTCCCCTTTCTGTGCCTCAGTTTCCCCTTCTGTAAAACAGGGATCATGATACTGACCTGCTTTGTAAAGAGCAGCAAGATGAAAAACTTCCACTCCCCATATAGTTAGGTGTTGTTACTATTGTGGTTACTACTGAATGGTTGTAAAATAATAGAGAAAGGTCTAGTGGGAACGGATAAAAATTCTGCAGAAAACTGATTTTACATACTAGGAGTCTGAATGATAAGGCCCCAAGCTGGGAATAACTTTTAAGCTTCTTCCTTTTGGACTGGGTATACGCATAAATGCACACCCCCACTCTAACTTTACACAGTCGAGTCATGAATGAAGTGTTGGCATTCTTGGGTGAACATATCAATGTGCAAAAAACGGGTGCACAGCAAGGCATAAACTGGAAATCTAGCTTGTTAAATAGCCCCGGGAGAAATCATCACCACAGCATGCTGTCAAAATAGTACATGAAACATACACATCTACTATGAGACGCTTGTCAATGACCTATGTATCAGCTGAGTCAAGACCATTCTACAGTTAGTGCTTGGGCCTGATTTGCCTTCCACTGAAGTTAATGTAAAACGTCCATTTACGTCATGGGCAGAAGGCTCACACCTGGTGTCTTTCCCGTTAGTACATTGCCACTGTAGTTTTTGCCAACACATTCCCGTTGCCTTCCTGGATAACTTTCCAAAATTCCACCAAAGCCCCTTTCTTTTATTTCTCTGTATATTTCTACACCACATGCACATCTGTAACAGCTGCTGTTCTGTGGAAACACTGGTGTAAATTGGGAGTGACCCCTTTGAAATTCATAGAGTTGCTCCAGATGTACACCGGAGTCAATGAGAGCAGCAGATGGTCTGAGTGTCTAATGACGATAAGGTAATTGCTGAGTTTTGATGTCTAGCATTTGTTCCAAGACTTGTTGCTTTCAGTGTTCCATTTGATTGGGGTAAAAACTTCAAGAATGCCTCAGCGACTTAGGAGCGTAAGCCTCATTTTCAAAAGTGACTTAGGGCCAGATTTGTAAAGGTATTTAGGCACCCAAAGATGGGTGCCTACTGGGCTTTTCAAATATGTTGGTGCCTAACTCTTACTGAAATCAACGGGAGTTCGGCACCGGGGCACTTTTGAAAATCCAGCTAGGCATCTACCTGTATTTTCAGGCACCTGAAAACCTTAGGTGCTTCAGAGCCTAAATCTACATGGAACATGGGCTCCTAACTCACCGAGGCTCAGATCCTCAGCTGTTTTTACCTGCTTTTACTCCCAGTGATTTCAAAGAGGTTCCTAAATGCCTTTGAGTATCTGGGTCTCTGGCACTTTTGAAAATTTGGCCCTAAGTCTGTCCAGCTGTTTAACTTTCACTGCGCTTCAGTGGAATAATACAGGAAAAGACATTCCCTTTACCATATAAGGGCTGGGCTACAGTGGGGGGTGAGTGTTGACCTAAGATACGTCATATCTTAGGTCGACTTACCTGACTGTTCCCACGGCGGCGATTTGACCCTGTCGACTCTGCTTACTCCTCTTGCTGAGATGGAGTTCTGGAGTCAACGGGGAGCAAGTTCGCGGATCGATTTATCACATCTAGATGAGACGCGATAAATCGATCCCTGATATGTTGAGCGCTACCTGCCGATCCAGCAGGTGGTATAGCCATAAAAACTGTCAAAATAGCTTCTGATGTTCTCCAGGCACTGCTGTTATTTACCTGCCATTTCTACGGTGTGCATACCTCATAGTAAGGAGCCATTTGTTTCTTTTCAACTACATGCAGGATCATACGGACTAAGGTACAACAACCCCCTAACCAGCAAGTCCCAGCCTCTAGTCACAGCATAGGTAAGTCAAACTTTTTTTATATTAAAAAAAATAAGATAATGGAATACAAATATTCTAAGAAACTTTTAATCATTCTTATGGACAGATAATTCTGCATAAAACACTTCAGCACACGTACTAATGCACCTTCTTTGTCATTCGGCAAGGGCTGAACATGGTAAATGAATTTTATAAATACGGCTAAAAGGTTTTGAATTTTACTGATTATTATGATAAATAGCTTTCAATGTGAGACAGAAAATTGAAATCTAAACCAAAAAACCCTCCCTAATGGGGGTCTATAGAATGTCAGATAATTAAAGTAATAAATCAAGAAAGGGATACTTATTCATAACATTTTCTGCATCATTAGTCAGTAAGTAGTTTTGAATGTTTTTTTCTTCTATCAACCGTCCCTTCTATAATTCTTTGTGCACCTGCAGTCTTGAGTGAAGAGGTACCAAAACTTTCCAAACTTTCTTCTCCTGTTCATCCCTTCTCCTTCCTAATGCAGATATTCAGGCCAGAGCAACGTGCTTTAGCCAAGTGCTGATGCCACTTATGACAGCAACCCCAGTTAACACATTTTTGTGGTTAATGGAGTTGGTGGCCTCAGCCCAATTTCCTTAGCCCTGGTCTACACTGGCGGGGGTGGGTCGATCTAAGATACACAACTTCAGCTACAAGAATAGCGTAGCTGAAGTCGACGTACCTAGATCGACTTACCACGGCGTCTTCACATCAGTGAGTCAACTGCTGTCGCTTCCCCGTTGACTCCGCCTGCACCTCTCGCGGGGGTGGAGTACAGGAGTTGATGGGAGAGCGCTCGGGGATTGATTTATCACGTCTAGATTAGACATCATAAATCGACCCCCAATAGATCGATCTCACAGCATCCATTCCCGCCGTAGTGTAGATCTGCCCTTAGTAGCAAGGCATTCCATGGAGGGTTGCTATAGGAAAGGGAAGGGAAGATGACCTTGGGGTGACAGTACAAGACTTAGGACTTAGGCAATCTGAGTTCTATTATAACCCATGCTTCAAAATGGGACCTCCATTAAGCCGTCTTGCTTGTGGGTCTGTTACCTCATGCTGCAAGTAGTCCTGGTGGGATAAGGCATTGCTCAACGTGAGGAAAGGCAGCAGAATCTGGTCCGCAAGCTCTCTGCCTTAGTGTTCTCATCTGTAAAATGGGGCTAATGCTTACTTCTCAGGAGGGCTGTGAAGTTAAATGGAGAAATATCTGGGAGGTGCTTTTCATGAGACTCAGTTGGAAAGCGCTGGGGTGTACTGCTATCTCCAAAGGGAAGCAGCTTTAATTCATGTCCTGGACAGCTCCTGGGGGCTTTAGCTCCATCCTCTCCCCACATTGTGTGCTGTGCTCTTTGGCTCTAGGCCCCCCGGCAGACCTGTGCTTGCGGGCAGGTAGATTGTCACCTCCTTGCTCTAGCACTGGGGACCTGCAGCCTTGGTTCTGCCCGTTTGTGCTGACAGAATCCAGGCAGCAAATCATGCACATTGACTAATTCTTACCACACTCCAGGGTGGGGTATGAGGATGGATGCGGAAACCGAAGGAAGGAGGGTAAGTGCTGTGCCCATGGTTACAGAGGGAGGCAGTGCTGGGATTCGAACTCTTGGGCATTAATTCCACCTGCGTCCTTGGTCAAATTACTTAACCATCTTGCCTCAATTTCCCTACTGGGGACTGTCATTATTTAATTCCTTGCTTCCTAGGAGTAGTATTGAAGGTTAGTCAGTTTGTGCTTGCAAAGCATATTGAAGATGTAAAGTGCAACATGTAAGCGCTAAGCATTATTATAATTCTGGTTCTCCTATCCACCCAAAGCCATTCCACCTCTTTACAGCTGTAAACTGATAACCAGACATTTAGACAACGTCTCCTGGTCTCGGTAATCCTCCTTCGAAAGGTTCCTGGAGCAGGGTGCTTGCCTTATACTTCCCTCCTATTTAGTATTCTGTGTAATGCTGGTGAATGACTCCTCTTCCCCTGTTGCAGCCACTGCAGGCAGGATGAAGGGTTTAATACAAAAGGCTCACTGAAGCACTACGACGGTGCCCTGTGGTCCCTCCACATCAGCAGTCTCGGATTGTGGCGTCAGGTTAACTCCATACCATACTAGATTCTTAATTAGTGGCTTAAATATGTAACGTTACATTTATTGTAGAGAGAAGGAGCCAATTTAAAAAAAGAGAAATGGCAGATAAAGTACAGCATGAGCATTGACATTTGTGAGGTGCAAGTATGAGGGTTTTTTTGGGGCGTGGCAGTGAGTCTGCTTTTAAATGGCAAGACAAGCACAGGGGAGTTATCATCATTATTAAATGGAGCCTCGGAGCCCTAGTCAGGGACCCTCGTGCTAGGCGCTGTACAAACACAGGGAGAGGAATGGCCCCTGCCCCAAGAAGTTGCACTTGAAGGATAATATGAGAACAGATGGAGACAGATAGACAAAACAGTGTAAGGAACCAAGGACACAACACTGTGTTAGCAGGACAGGCTGTGCCCTCAGCTCTCCCGTGGCAGCACTGCCAGATCGTAACATTTGATCACGACTCTCACAATTCTGGGTCTTTTTCGTACCATCTGGATTGCTGGAATCAGATTAAGGCCTGAGAATCGCAGCTTTCATTAACGAAAGGGAAACGCTTCCAGGCCATGTGGTGGGAGAGAAGGTTGAGACCTGAACCCTCAACACTCCGACGCCCAGGGGCAAATAAAAAGGACCCCACATATATTATTATTATTTTGTAACTCTGATGATTTTGGGGGCCTGACTCCTGATTCCTGAACACTTGGTTTTGGCAGCCCGGCCAGTCACGACTGCTGCCAGCCAGTGACTTTAATGAACAGTGGATGCCAGGAACCAGAATCATGGTGGTACTGACAGAAGGGAAGCGCCCTGAATGGAGCACTGCACTGAGTGTTACTTTAGGGCCCAAAGCTGCTTTCCTTGTGGTAGCTGGGCCCACTTAGTGGCCACTGCTCAATAGTCTTCAAAGTCCTGGGGGCCTAGTGGCCAAATGATAGTCTGCCCTTCTCTGGGTTACCCCTGATTGGGCGGGGGGCAGAGGGAAGGGTAGGGAGACCCAGGCCCCACCCCCCTCCACTGGGTCCAGACCAACTGGGGAGGCTGTATTTCCATCCCCTCTAGCTGGTGCCCCAGAGACCAGCCTCCCCTGGGCCACTTCCTTCCTCCCAGTGTCCTCTTTGTTTTGGGGAGCAATCACAGTCTGCTGCTTGCCTCCTCGAGGAGGCTCTTCAAGCCATCACAGTGATTCAGAGAGTCCCTTGGGCTGCCCAGCTCCCTTCCAGCATCCAGTGATTCCCCCTTGTGAAGGAGAAGGGGAGAGGAAGAGGGTCAGGCCCCTGGCTGCCCCATCAGGCCTTGTCCCCAATCCAGGTCCTTCCCTTGTGGAATCCGCTGTCCCAGAAGGTTCTACCTGACTCCCTTCCTACACCCAACTTCTCCTTCCCTTTGCCCAGCTTGATTGCCAGACTCCCATTTTAAGCAGGTCCTCCATTTGGAGCATGCTCCATGGCTGACATGGGGCGGGGGCCTTCTTGGCCCAGCCCTGCTCCATCACTGCTTTAGTCTGAGTGGGGGTGAGGGCTGTAAACCCCATTGCATATGCACACACAAAGCCCCTATTGCAGGCAATTGTGTGTTTGCTCCACGTGTCAGAGGAAACACAACAAAACAGGCATCACCGGTCAGCTTCCTAGCTGGGGCATTGTGGAGTCAGATGCAATTGTTGTGGCTGAGAGCGTGGAAAGCGCCTCGCGGAATGGTCCCAAGATGACTGGGATGGCAGGAGTTGTGGGCACACTTTGGCTTTCTGATTCGTCGGCCCGCTGACCGCTTTGCTTTTAATTCTAGCCTCCACGGGTTCCGGGACCCAAGTCTCGACCGTGAGCACGGACTCCGCAGGCTCCTCCTACTCCATTAGTGGAATTCTGGGAATTACATCCCCCAGCGCGGAAAGCAACAAACGCAAACGCGATGAAGGTAAACGGGCCTATTTTCTGTTTGGTGGGTGGCACGTACTGAAGAAGGGATGGGCGGCATTAGAAAAACCGTCTCTCTGCTGTTGTCTTTGATATTCACCTTCTTAGAACTCACCATATCTAGTTGTGTCTGACCTGGATCCTTGTTACCTGCTCCTGTTACTTAATCTGTTAACGTAGGAACTGTTTCTACCAGAGTGCTGTTGTATGGCCAGTTGGCCTGAGATGGGTATTGAGACGACAGTGATACTAAGGAGACATTGCCTCCGTGTGCAAGGTTTTCATGCTGGTGTGACTCCATCAATGGCAATGGAGTTTCTTCTGATTTCTGCAGGTCTACATGAGATCACTCTCAGGCCCAGGTAGCCTGCCCCTGCTCTGCTTGAAGTCAATGGCAGCTAACATGGAAGCAGGATTGGTCCCATTGTGAGGTGCCAGTATTCATATATTATAAAGCACTTAGGATGCATTTTTTCAGTGAATTAAGAACAAAACTGAACTAAACTAAGAAAGCCTCCCGCCAGTCAATGCAAATGGCAAGATACCGTATTACAATGGGCACAACCCTGCACCTTGTTAAAAAATAAGAGAGAAATGAGCGGGGGTTAGACTTGTCCGGGATCTGGATGGCTTATAGGGACAGTTTCCTTTCTCCAGCACTTGCCCAGCTCCCATTGACATCCGTGGGATTTTTGACAGCAAAGGCTACACTGAAGACTGATTTTGCTTTGTACGGTGCATTTCCTGTAGTTTTTGCATCCTTCTTAAGGTTCATAGTTAAATGTCACTATGGAGCTTGGATGTCGCTTTGATGAACATGCTGCGTTACCTTGAAAAATAAGAATAATTTAGGACAAAGGATGGGATATTCGGAGTTTGAATTTTTTAAAGATGCCTTAAATTAAACAGGCTCTTTCCTTGAAGGGATTTCTTACTATCTAAGCACAGGAGTTCCATAGACTAGGAAATAGCACTGGGACAGCATGCCAGCCACATTCATCTATTATAATCAAAGGAGTGGGACAATGTTAACCTTGGGGCAAATTTAGGGCCTGATCCCGTAAACATTGTTATACGGAGTGACTTCACTGGGACGTCTCACGTGTGTGAATTCCTTGCATGGGGCAATGGTTGGAGACTTGAAGCCTGAGTTTGTTTTCCTTCTGCCCATTTGTTGTTGCCCCTCCTCCACAGCTGCTTAAACGACTACAGCCGTTGCTTTTGTGCAGCTATGGTCACAAAGCGCAGACACGTTGAAAGGACACTGCTGCTCCTGACCAGGAGGTCTGCTCTGCCATCCATGTGCAGGCCCCGTTCATGGGATTTACACACACACCCCTCCAGGGGAGAAATGACCTGGAGTGTTTGTGAACTCTGGGTCAGGACGGGAAAAATCAATTTTTTCTCTGCAGCCTTCGGCCTCACAGACAGCCTGACAGGACATTTTATTCAGGACATTTATTCAGTTATTCTCCTGTTTGGTTCATCCCACTCTTTGTACATACACACAGAAAATGAGCTTGATTTTTAAACAGCCTGGAGTGCCCGTCCTAGTCCACACAGCAAGTGTGCATGGCAGTTCCCAGGGCTGCACAAAGCAGTCAGGTCTGGGGACATATATGTGTGCAGAGGGCTGTTTAGACACATCGGGTGAAATCATGGACCATGGAAGTCAATTGCAAAACTCCCATTGACCTCTATGGGGTCTAGATTTCACTCAGACTGTGGCTGGATGCATGGATGTAAAGACTCGGTTTGTACATGCAATTTCAGAAGGTGTGCAAATGAATTAGCTGTGCAGTTGCACACTTGACTTTTTGAAAATCTGGCCATAACTATATAAATGTTGGCATTATAGTAGGAGCAGTAGCAAACTCTGTAGTTAATTATCTACTATGGTGATAAGAACAGTATGGGGACCAGGAGAAAAAATATAGAATCTCCATCCCACAGCCTTGTTTCCAGTCGCTCGTAACTTTCCAAAACTTTTTCCATTTGGACCGACATTTTACAGGGTTGATCTGTGCTGAAAGGTGATTTCTTAAAACTTTGAGCTGACCTTTTCTGCAATGCATTAAGGTAAAAGCTGCATGGCACCTAAGGTTTGGGAGAGAGGCAACCTCAATGTTGCAAACTCTCACAGAGAGATCGCAATAGTTTCCTAAATTTCACCCAAAGCCCCAGCTCTCGGAGCCACAGGAGAATCTCAGATTTCATTTATAAGAAGCAAACCCTCATAGTTGAAGAGAATAAATTGAGAATGTGAATGTGAAAGGCTCAAAACCCAGAAGGCTATCCATCCCCATAATACTGCGATCTGCAACAGCAGTACTGCTATCTTCAGCTGCCCACTGACCCTGCAAAGCTAACGTGCTCCCTCCTGCAGACTCGTTAAGTGGGGTAGACAGGGTGCCCCTGCAAGTGTCTAGCTGAATGGTTCCACATTATGGAATTTCTTTTTTCTGTCTTAATCCCCCCTCCCTCCCAGTAAATTCCATTAACACCCTTCTCCTCCCACTGAATGATTGTCACCTAGGGAGACCAAATGTCCCGATTTTATAGGGACAGTTGCGATTTTTGGGTCTTTTTCTTATATAGGCTCCTATTACCCCTCACCCTCATCCTGATTTTTCACATTTGCTGTCTGATCACCCTATTGTCACCCAAGCACAGTTAAGCACCCAAAGTGCACTCTGAGTAGTATGAAGAAGCCCCATTTTTGGTTTGCAGACTCTAGGAAAATTGAATCACATTATATCGTATTTTTTCAGGAAGAGGAATAGGTGATGGTTTAATGATGGACTGTATCGTAATATATATGCACAAGGGGGCAGAGTTAACTTGGCCATTTACTGACTTTTGTGAGCTGAACACTGCACGGTTAACGTTCTCTTGCCTTAAGTTTTTGGCACATGTCTCTCTCAGTATTGAGGGAGGGGTTTTATGTATATAAATCTCTGATAAGTAGAGCCACTGACTAGGTAACAGTTGTAAACTGAGCTAGGCTTCTGTCTGAGTGAGACAGTGAAATGGAATGGGTTCGCTCTTGAGCTTTGCAAGCCGTATCCAGCACTCAGTGTGATTCATTGCCTTTTTTGCTCCTCTCCGTCTCGGTATTCTTTTTAGCAGCTGTCACCAGTCTTTAACCCAGTGGGTTGCTAGCCCAATAGCAACAGGGGCAAACCAAATCAGACAATCTTTATTGGCTTTTACTGCTGAAGGTGTCATTCCCCCCTCTGCATTGTAAAGTAGACTTGGAGCAGATGTGCCTTAGTGGGGGATCGGTGGCTTTTACTTATAGTTAAAGAACGAACTACTAGGGACTGACACAAGAAGCAGATTGCAGAGTAGCTAGAGGTTGGCTGACTAAAGAGAGATGTGATCGGCTTTCTCCGTTTAAAAAGGCAGACGCCGTTGGGCACGGTTGCTGTTTTGTTTTCAGATTCTCCGCTCTCCCTTTGGTTGCTTCGTTCGGATTTTCCCTGCGCGTCATGGGGAGCCCGAGCGATGCATGTTGAGCAGATGAGCGGGATGATGTAGAGAATGATCTTATTTTATCGTCTTCTAATGAATTCCATTCAGCTGAAAGAAGGCCATGGAGGGGTGCAGGCAGTGAGTGTAGGTGAGATTACATTTTAAAGACAGGGTTTTACAACTATCTCTATTCAAAGAAATTGGTTTATTCCATTAAAAGTCACCTACATTTTCAGAAACGGCTCGTGGTTTTCGGTGGCTCAGTTCCTGAGTGCCCGGCCTGAGCCATCTTGGGTCCTGAAATTCAGAATGTGTCACGCAGCTGCCCTCTGAAAAGCAGCATCTCAGATGGGACACCCAGAAATGGAGGCTCCCAAGCTCACAACTTGGTTTTTAAATGAAGAGACTCTTCTGTTTTAAACTTCCCCTGATGGTGGACGTAGATCAAATGAAGACGGGGAGTTTTCCAGTTCTGGCTGCTGTCCTCATGTGCAGTTTGTGTGTTGGTGGTGCAGTGTTACATTCTCTTGTGATGACAGGACAAAAGCTACAGGAGAGAATAAGGGAAAAAGACAAAGTGTATCAGAAAAGAGGTTGTGTCCCCAAGGAGACTTACCTCCAGCCAAGGAAATGGATGTGTGTAGTGTGTATGCAATGTGTGTGTGTGTGTGTGTGTACAGTTGTCCTCTGTGTGTGTTTGTGCAGGGCACAGACCTACTGTATGCATTACGTGTGTTTGTGCAACGGGTATGCACAGTGCATGCAGTGTTTGTGCTGTGTGCACCGTACATAGTGTATATGTGGTGTTCAGCGTGTGTGTTTGTGTAGTGTGTGTGCGTGCAGTGTGCTTGTGCAATGAGCAGGTCTGCTGTATGCAGTGTGAGTGTGTGCATGTGTATGCATGCAGTGTGGGTGTGTGGTGTGTAATGCTTGTTTGTGCAGTGATTGTGTGTGTATATAGCAGGGTCACATCCCTGGAGGGTCCCGTGATGAGATTTGTAACAAAACTACAAATGGGTGCTGGGTTCGGCAGTCACTGAACTCGCCTGGGCAGTTCCTGCATGTGAGAAGAGGTTCAAATGCGTGTTTTTAACAGAGAGACTTGCTGCAATCTCTCTCTCTCACTCTCTCCTCCAGTATTTCTCTGTCCATCTCCCCTGGCGATGTCTCCTTCCTCCCCAGGGAGGGAGTGGGCAGCTGTTGCTATCCCTTCTGGCAGTGTGGCTGGGAGCCCCAGAAATCCCCTAGACACCAGCTCCTGTTGCTGCTCCCGCTGCAGAATCTGCTGTTTGGTGGGGTCTCTGCTCACAGTCCAGGCTAAAGGGAAGCTCTGAGGAGGGGGAATTTTCCTTTTCTTTTCACCTGGCTCATCACCAGCTCTTTGCACATCTGGGCTAGTGCATGAGACCTGCAAATGAAAACGACTGTGCACCATGGTTTAGGTTTGGCGAGCCTGTTCCCATTGGCTGAGCTGAGTGACGCGTGCAGAGCAAACAAACCTACCTGGATGAAAGTCTCTCTGATTTTGAAAACCATCTCAGGATGAACCCTCTCTGGTGGTGCTGTTATTCACCTGGGCAAGGAACGGCTCCGCCCTGCTGGGCCTACCCAGGCACATCCCAAATTCCAACCTGGACGGGAGTCTTTTCCTTAGTGAATTCTGCAGGATCAAGCCTGAAATGTGCAATGTCCCTTAAGAGGAGCTGCCTCTCCAGAGGCTAGGAAGGCTGTAAAAAGGGTGAGTGCAGGCGGGCAAAGGTCCCAGGCAGGCTCCTATAAATAATAAAAACGAGATTATATCACTGGTGAGTGTGTCCCCCCAACACCACTCCACAGAGGAGCTCTTTAGCTCAAACTGTAGCAGCGCCTGGTTTGGGCTCCAGGTTCAAACCCTGGTGTGCTGGTCAGGAGGGAGAGCTGACTCCCTTGACTCTGGGGGGAGGAGCGGGCTCTACTAGAGCAGAGAAGGATTTACAAGCAGCCCTCAGAAGAGTCTCCCAGCTCCCCTGGTCTGGGTGTGTGCCCCAGTCCTGCTCTGTGTGACTCGCTCAGCGAGCAGGTTTGTGGGCAGGGGCGTGGTGTGTTTGAAGCAAGAACAGCAAGATGTTAGCGGGAAGTGAATTTCTAGCGGTGAGTCTTTGCATCAGACACCCAATTCCAAGGCACTAACATGTCTCATCAACGTGGGAGCGGCTGGGTAGACATTTTAACCACGACAGGCCAGATTTTTCATGGTATTTAGATGCCTAAAGATGGAGAGAGGTGCCTAGTGGGATTGTTCATGGCACCTGGGCCTACACATGCTTACACTCTCCCGCCCGCAATAGCTCACACACGTGGAACTACTGTAGAGATAGAGCAATAGTGGGAAATTGAGAGCAAAATACAAGGCTCGTGAGCTCTGTTCATTCAGGGGTCGATCCAGCTCCCTCTTTTCTCTCTGACTCCACCAGGCGTTGAACTGGAAAGCTCTCTGTGTGACCTACTGTATGCAGCCAGTTCAAATGGCGAATCCCAGCTGCTGTTGCCTTTACGGGTTTGATTTTCCACTGTATTACGTCATTTTGACATTGGTGTGACTCCAGTGGACTCCATGGAGTTACATAAATATAGGGTTGAGTGAAAGAGTGGAAAATATTTAAAGTATTAGTAGCACTTGGGTCAGATTCACCAGTATGCTCCAGCTGCTGTGAGCCATTCCATTGGTGCAAAATAATTATTAAACCTGGCTTAACTGGCAACTTAGCTGTGTTCATTGTTACCCAGTGTCGCTGGAGCTGTGGAAAGCAGCTAGTGCACACCAGTAAATCTGGTTGCTGGATCCCTGCTCTGCCCTGTCAATGAGTGCTAGGCACGGGACAGACCTGTTTCTGGGCTGGATGCTTGTCTTCTCCAACACTAGTCAACGTCAGCAATCTAGTCTCGATTCTCTAGCTGAACTATGAAGCACTTGTAGGGTTTTATCCTGCTGCTTTCAGATGGAATTAACATTTAAAGTCTCTCCCATCTACACTACAGATTGGTTGAGGCGCTGTATAGGCACATTCCAGGAGTCACATTGTATGCACTGTGGGGTTGTATTAGAGATTGACAGATCTGAAGGCCAGAAGGGACCACTGTGATTGTCAAATTTCACCTTGTGCACAACACAGGCCGTAGAATTAAAGTATCATCTTCTGCCACTTGAGCTAAGGGACAAAGTCCAACTATTTCCTTCCTTTTGAACTTAGCTGTGTTTCCTTAAATTTGGACAAATGACATTAAAAGATTTATTTGTACAAACCTCTTGCATGAAGTAGACCAGGCTCTTTCCATGGTTGCCAATCATTAGATGATATTTTCCCAGTGTTTTCCAAGAAGATTTGTCCCATACATGGTGCTTATCATTCAATCAGCGGGATATGATTGTTGTCTTTGTTGTATTGTAGCTTCAGGTTGTGTGAGGATGTACATTGTCATTAAGCTGTTTGTTGTCAAGTTCTCTCCAGTTGTTGTTGTTTTTTCGCTCTGACATCCATTGATAAGAGGGATGGTTGGTACATGTACATTTAAAAATTCCACATTTTTGTTTTTTCCCCTTTCTCCCAGACAGTAGAATGGATAAAATCCAGGAATTATTTTCTGTTGCTCATTTTTAATTTTAACATTTTTTTTTCTTTTTTCCACTCTGTGACTTTCCAAAACTTCCTCCTCTTTGGAAAAGCAGGAGAGCAGCCAGAGGAAAAATGAAACACTGCTCCTATAACTTCGCCAAAGCGCAAGAAGTTTTGAAACGTGCCAGACTAACAAATGGAAAAATAAAGAGGGGGAGGGGCGGGGGAATCCAATTTATACGGGATTCACCCGATTCTTCTCAGGTGTGCCTCTTTCAGGGTTAGCTAGCCCAGGCCCCCCTGCTCTTGGACATCAAATCATCCTGTTACACAGCACTGCTAAGGAAGTTCAAGCTGCAGCTGATGTCTCTGTGCTAGGCTTATGGGCGTGAGCCAATGCCCACAACAGTTAATGAGGGGTTTTCCAGGGAGTGCTGGATGAGGCCCATGCAAGACGTGACTTAGCGAAATCCTGCTTTGCTGGTGACAGCTGATGGGACCACAGCACAAGGTGTTATGGCTGCCGACATACCTGCGGTTCTCTGCATGCCACAAACCAGTGGGGCGTCTTGGGACACTTTCCGTCCTGAACCCTTTATGGCTGTCTGGAGTGGTACCCAAAACACTTGACAATGTTGTGCTGGTCAAGGTGGTCTCTTTGTTTCCTGGTACTCCCCTGTCTGTCTGTCTGTCTGTTCCTTTGGGGTACGGGTGATCTGTTTGTACAGCACCTAGCACAGTGGGGTTCTGGTCCAGGACTGGGACTCCGAAGTGCTACAGTAGCCATGTTTTGCCTCAGAGATGGCTGCATTTCAGTGGTGGATAAAGTAACCCCCCACGTCTAGTTTGATTCTTAGGATCAATGCAGACTCAGTGGGCCCGTCGTGCAAATCCTGCTGCAGGATCTGGCCCTTACTTTGTAAAGAGCTGGAGGGACAGAGACTGGATATAAATGCCACATATTGCACTGAGAGAGACAAGGCGGGGGAGGTGGTATCTTTTATTGGACCAGCTTCTGTTGGTGAGAGAGACGAGCTTTTGGGCTGCCCCGAGCTCTTCTTCGGGTCTGGGCAGGTCTCTGAAAGCTTCTCCCTCCCACCAGCAGAAGTTGGTCCAGCCAGAGATACCAGCTCACCTTGTCTCTCCCATAACCTGGGACCAACAGGCTACCCCTGCAGAAACCCCATCTCACTGCCATGTTGTATTGAATGACAGGGGCAGAGGTGCTCTGAGCAGAGAGCTCCCCGTATGAGTCAGTTAAAAGGCTGTGGGGCTCTCCCAGTCTCAACGTGTCTCGGATTTTGCTCGTGGTTTCCCTTTCAAAGCTCAGGGAGGCTAGACAGGCCAGCGTCTGTGTGTCTGTCTCTCCGCCTCCCTTCCTCCGTCTCAGGGTCTGTCATTCACAACTGTTACAAATCACGGGGGGCAGCCTGGGGCAAGATGGTGCTCGGACTGTGAAATGGCTGCGTTTGGTCCCCCTTGGCCGGCCGCTGGGAGCTTTTATGAATGGAGCAGTGTTTGCCTCAGGGATCAGGGCTGGGAAGAGCTCATTAATGAAGAATGAATCCCCTTCCCTCCCCCCCCCAGATCCCCGAGAAGGAGTGGTGGTGAGGGCGACGACGGGGTTTGACACAAACAGTGACAGGGCGTGATCTGCCGATGAATGGCCACTGTCACTGACAGAGGGATTGCGCGGCAAGGAGCTCTGCCTCTCTCTGTTCTGGGCCTGGGGCTTTGATCTCTGGGAGTGTGTTGGCTTCCGCTGGGCCTCTCAGGGGCACCCATTCAAGCCCCTTCCCCCAGACAGACTAAAAAGAACTGGAGTCTCTCTCTCTCTCTCTCTCTCTCTCTCTCTCACACACACACACACACACTGGTCAGCGAAATGCTAATGCCATTCAGCTACCCAAAACTGGGGGGCATCCGCAAAGGAGCGCCTCGTCTTCCTTTAGATGGTGGGGTGGGGGCGGAGAGGGGAGTTTGTCCTTGTCTGGAACCACATTATAAATGTGAATTTGTTAAATGCATCCGGCTTTTCTTCGAGCAGGCGCTCACTTTGCAGGCTGAACAGGGAGCTTCCCATGCCAGCGTTCTTCAATGGAATGAAACCAGAACGCTTCCAAATTCCCCATGAAAAGAAAGTCTGGAAAGAAAACGAAAGGAAACCTTTTGGGCTGAACATTCTGGGCTTTTCATTTCTGTAAAACAGAAACAGTTCGTTCTGATTTTAACTTCTGCATTTGTTAAAACGTTATACAGGACAAAGTAAAAGCAGGGGAAAGTCACTTCAAACTGGAATACCAAAATGCTCCATGCCAGTTTTTTTCTGCAACTAAATTTCACTGAAATTAGCATTTTCACAACATGTTTCAATCTCAGCCAAAAAGCATTTTCTATTGGAAAAACAATATGCTGGAAAATGAGCTGCCGGCTCCAGTAATGAATTCCTGCATGGAGATCTCATTTGTTGCTGTGGCAGGAGTCCCCAAATCCTGCGACTACCTGAGCAGGAACAGCCACAACCCACAGCGCTGATCCCCTCTCAACACCTGACCTTCATCCCCTTTCTGCTCTTGGCCCTGAGCATCTCGCTATACCAGGCCCTGAGCACCCCTGTAACAGGGTGGCCTGTTCCTTTAAGGGCCAGAGGCTTTGGGCCTGTCATCCCTGTTCAGTTAGCCCTGCCTGCTATACCTGGGTAGGGCAGGTCTTAAAAGGAAGCAAATGCAGCAGCTGAGGGCTGGTTGGGGCAGTGGGCTGTTCTGTGGTGGGCAAGCTACCTAAGTGGAGATAAGAACTAACCAGGGACTAAATGCTGCACGGGGGAGCTGTGCTGCCCTTTGGACTCTGAGTTTGAGGCTCTGGGGCTGGGACAGTTTCTTGTTGCTGGGACTAGCCAGCAAAGAAGGGAGCTAACAGTGGAGCCAGGCTGGGCTGCGGATTTGGTCATTTTGCTATTTTTGGTTCAGTGTAAGACTCTGAAGCTCCTAAAGGGGTTGAGTTCTGTTATGAGGCCTGCCCACGCCTGTAGCCGCAGTGAGCTGAAGAAGGCTCTGAGCAAGCGAGGCAGGGCTCCTGTAGTACCGTTCTCAGCCCTGAGGGACCGCTGGGTCAGCCGCTCTGGGACCCCTTCTCCACACCTGGCCCCGAGCCTCTCTCCACCCACGTTGAAGGTAAGGGCCCTGCCTGCGGTAGTAAAATGAAGTGGGTGCGTGGATGTTTGCAGCAGCAGAACCTTACCCAGGATAGGCTGGTAAGGACCCTGATACATCGGTGTGGCTCCCCTGGAGCTCTGGCCACATAGTAGTAAGCTGGCATCGTGGGACAGGGCCTCCTTGCCCCAAGCAGGTGGGGAGAAAGAGGGTGTGGGCAAAGCATTGATTCCAGCCCTGATAAAAGCTGTAGTGGATTATTACCCCCTGGGCAATGCCTGGCTCCCACTGCTTAGTTCTACTGTCTTTTAGGTCCTAAGGGTGAAATGTGCCCTAGGGTTCCACCCATGTTGCTCTCTGGGCATTTTAAACCCCATGTGCTGACAGGTTTCCAGCTCATGCTGGTGCATCTCTCCTCCCCAGTGAGCACCTCACTGGCCATTTGGCGCACACAGCCCAGGCCTAGATTTGTTTAAAACTTAGCCCTTCAGCGCTCTAGTCTCAAAAGGGCTCCTCTGCAGGGCAGGAGTAGAACTGGGGCCCTCCAGCAGCCAGTGGGAGTTTTGCCATTGATTTAATTGGGGGCTATTCTGTCATCTCAGGGGCCTAAACAAAGGGGTCAGATTTTTTCTCAAGGGGTCAGGAGCCTCCGTTCTCAGTTGGCGCCATTGGGAGTTGGACAACTTTGACAATGTGGTCACTTCAGAGAGATGTGACGGAGGGCTTGTCTACACAGGGCACTGATGCACTCTGCGGGGAGGCACAATCACGTGTTGCACATTAACTGGTCCTTGTAGACCCTGCAGAGTGACGTTAAAGGTTCCTCAGCGCACTTTCATGTAATGCTGTTTCAAACAACACTATTAAAGCAGGGGTGGCCAACCTCTGGCTCCGGAGCCGTGTGCGGCTCTTCAGAGGTTAATATGCAGCTCCTTGTATAGGCACCGACTCCGGGGTTGGAGCTACAGGCGCCAACTTTCCAATGTGTCGAGGGGTGCTCACTGCTCAACCCCTGGCTCTGCCACAGGCCCTGCCCCCACTCCAGCCCTTCCTTCCCCCTCCCCTGAGCCTGCCGTGCCCTCGCTCCTCCCCTTTCCCCCCAGAGCCTCCTGCATGCCATGAAACAGCTGATTGGGAGGTGCAGGGTGGAAGGAGGAGGCGCTGATTGGCAGGGCTGCTGGGTGGGAGGTGTTGGGGAAGGAATTGATGTGGGGCTGCTGACGTATTACTGTGGCTCTTTGGCAAGGTACATTGGTAAGTTCTGTCTTCTTCTCAGGCTCAGGTTGGCCACCCCTGCTATTAAAGTGTATCAACAACATCTATATGGACAATGTGCAGCATGCTAGTTCACTTCAGAAATCTCACACCCCCAGGGTGCATTAGTCTACCATGTAGACAAGCGGTGAACACGCTTTCTCTTTCTAAAGGGGCCTACATATTTCATCTTGTCTTTCTCTTTAGAACATGATAGGTTCCTACTTGAAATGACTATCTAGTACAGAAACACTTAATTAAATCTCATTTGGGGGGTAAATAAGTCACTTTGTGCTGTGATACCATGCTGATGGGCTCAGGAGAAATATTAGAGCTGGTTAATTTTCTGACAGAATGTCTTTCTGTTGGAAAACACCATTTGGTCAGAATTGAAACTGTCCAATTTTTTAATTTTTTTTTTAAAAGACCAAACATTTTGATAAAGGAATTTTTCAGCTGTATTGGGACACCTGGATTTTTTTCGTTTTGAAATAACTATCTTCCTAAGTGTATTTGAGTGTATATTATAAATGATAAAATAAATCTGATTTTGATTTATTTTCATTTATAGTAATAAAACATTCTGATTTTTATGAAAACCAACTTTCAATTGACCTGAAATGATTTTTTTCAAAAACATTATTTTGTGACAAATTTTTAAATTTTTGTTTTTTTGTTCTGAATCAGAACAAAAGCAAATTTTGAAATGTCAGAATTTCCCAGGAAAATAAATTCTGAGTTTCAACCAGCCCTAAGAAATATCTGTCTAGCTAGACAAAGGGGACATCTCAAAAAAGCCTTAGGTGTAATGAATTGCTTTAATGGTGGTGATTTTGTCTCAAGTTGGGAGTCTTACATTATCTTGTACTTTCCACCTTCCCCATGTACAATCTTAAGATGTTGGGTTTCAGTTATATGTTGCGAGAGAGCCAAAAGTGAGGAAAATAAAAATTGGGAGAATGGAAAAAAACATTGAGAGAAGGGTGGATTTTCATTGGGCTACATTGTCTCAATCCGGTTATTTTGTTCTCTGTATAAAATACATTTCAATTAGTTGTTGTCTTAAATAATTTTAAAGACAGGACAGAGCACCTTCTTGGGTGGGGGGGAAGGGCAGCAGTCTGAACAGTGTGGTGGAAATGTATTTAAATTAGACTACTCCAGGTCTTGTTCATTCCTAGGTTTGGCTGCAGTACTTTCCCTTGCAGAAGGGAAGGATGCCGTTGACTCAAGGATGCTCTGAAGTGGGGTGGGGTGGGGGGGTGCTTGACTGATTTCTAGACTAGCTCATGTAAACCTGCAGGCATTAGAGTGCAGTTGAGCTCAAGCAAGTTCGGCTTTGTAATTATGGGTCAGTTGACCTCTCGGGGAAGGTCAATTGGATGGAAACAAGGAGGTGAATTGTGACACCTGCTGCCAGGCCTGAGAGGAACAGTCCGGGACGTTTCATTTTGCAGCCCATGCAGCCGGGAGGCTCAGCCCTCATTTCCAAGGGAAGCTTCCCGCACCGCCAGTTGTGCGTTTAAAACCCGTGAAAGGCAGCGTTATCCCTGGCTGCGTGTGTTTGCTTTTCTGACAGGACTGGGATACAGTCAGACTGCAGCAATGATGTTTGTCTTTCAGACATGGGCAGATAAGGTGTTACACAGTATTCCCCCCCGCCACCTCCCCAACTGCTGTATGTAAAGCCACATGGCTCAAATCTGCCCAAGTGTTTCCTCTGTATCAAATGAAATGCTTTAAGTTTTGCATGTAAAAGGATCTCTGAGGAAATGTAACCTTCTTCCAGACTTGCTCGGCTCGAGCTATATTAACCTCAAATGCGAATTTCTGCTGGTAGTGAACAGGGCTTTGAAACGTGCTGAACTCATTCTCACCTCTTTATAAAGCATTAAATAATTTGGCTGCTCAATAGTTAAAACTGTTCAAAAACCAGGTATTTTCTACACCATGTTTTGTCAGAGTGCCCTACAAGTACTAACCTCATCATCCCTGTCTTGTATCTTAACTTGATTCTGCAGACAATTATAGGCCCACGTCTGCAAATGATCCACGTAAATGGATGGTGAGGCTGCACTTGGCCACAAAGGCAAGGTTGTATGGAAAGCCATTGTCAGTGTCAGGACATCAAGAGGGGTGTGTTTGGCGGGTGGTGGTGGCGGGAGGAAAGAGAACCCAGTTTATAGATGGGGTGAAATGATATGCAAAAACTCTAATTTTTGCAATTATCTTCCCTGAAATCCCAGAAACGTTATGAAAAATTAAGCAAGAGAGTTGTGTGAAACTGATCTGTGTTTGTACACTACCATAATGGGGTCCTGCTCCATGACCAGGTGCCATCAGGGAGCTACTAATAAATCCTAACAATCATCTGAGGAAGTAGTAGTGATGCCAACTCTTTAAAGGCCTCACAGCTTGAAGAAATGAACACAGATCCGGGAATCCCAGAGTTCTGAATGCTGTTCCTCTCATATTGATCGGGCATCAGACTTGACACATATTTACTACAGAACTGACTTTCTGAAGCTACTTGATGAAGCCCAGCCAGGACTGTCCCAGCTCAGCTGGCTCAGGATTGTGGCTCAGGGGCTGCAGGGCTAAAACCTGCAATGTAGGCATTTGGGCTGGGGCTGGAGCCTGGGGTCTGAAATTCTGTGGGGAATGGGGTGGATAAGTCAATTGCCCTGTGCTCCGAGACTCGGTGCTGGGGGTTTTATTGTAGTGTAGATGTCTTGTTCTCCTTGTTTTGCCTATGGAGGTTTACTGATGTTAAATGACTTATCCATAGACACTCAAAGCTAGAAGCAGGATCAGACAGCAGGGTTGAAATCTGGGCTTCTTTGACTTCAGTGTGAGTTTTGCCGTTGATTTCAAGAAAGCCGGGACTCCGTCTCACGTCTCCTGGCTCCCACTCTATGGCTAATTTGCTAGGCCACAGTAACTTTCTAGGGCTGATTTATAAGCCCCTGAAAAATGTGCTCCATAACGGAAATGCTGCTGTTCTATTGGCACTCCTCTTAACGGCTGTAATGACTACTTTAAGCTTTTATTAATGTTCTGTTTGGAGGCTTGTGGAAATGGTTTTCCTTCTTAAAAATGGACTGACTGGGCCAAATGCTACCTCTGGTTTTCAGTGAGAGGGTCTGTCCCTGTCACGTAGCAGAAGTCATGTTGCCATCTTCTTTTCTCACCCCCTCCCTCTTTTTTTGGCAAAGCAAATACAAATAAAACATAAAATCAGCCATGCACTAACCCAGCCCATTAATAAAATGCAAATAGAGAGGTTTAGGGTCAGGATATTGGAAATCTGTCAGTAACTGCCATAAGTGACCTCAATGACTTCCTGAGAACATGTTCACTTTATCTTCTCAAAACAGCGCCTGTTGGCTATAATACGAGGAACCTGTGTTTGCCGTTCTTGGTGTTTTCATTGCCATCTGCTAGGTGCACATGGTTCTTCTGTCTGCACAGTAACACTTTCAATAGCGTGTTGGATCTCTGAGTATCTGGAGACTGATATGCCCCTCATCACTATGGTGTTTGATCACTTTCATGGTATCTGATTGGCACTCAAGCACACAAAATGCCAGTGTCTTGATTTTGCTTAAATGTCTTCTGTTCATCCTGCAGAAACTTCCCTCAGTGGCGGCCATGACAAGAGCTGGTAGGAAAATGGGTGCGTGGGGGTTTCCATGGAAAACATGGACAATTTTTTTTAATAAAATTGTATTATCAAAAAATGTCCACAGAAAATTTCAACTTCTTGTTGAAAAGCCAAAGTTTCAACTGGGAAAATCTGAAGTAAGTATTTCATTTCAGCTGGGGGCAATTCAAATCAAAATACTTTGGGGTGTCAAACTGAATTGCAACATTTCAGGTTGGTTGGATATTAAGCTGTTTCTCCCAGACCTGCCTCAGTGTCTCATGGGTGTTGTTGTCCCCACCATGTCTTACATTCCTGTTCTCCTCTATGGGCCAAACATCCTGATCAGACTACATCTCTCAGATGTGCACGAGGCTCCCGCTAGCTGATGTGTCTCAATGTGTAACATGGAGGTCCGTTCTGGTGCATCATGGCAGACTTAGTGCGGCCAGGAAGCCTGGCCTGGAAGGGAGAATGGGGTTATGAGGCCCACTGCGGCTGAGGAGGACACAGGTGAACATCAAACTGAGCTGAAACTAAACTTTCAGTTCTGGAATGTCAGCATGCTTCATTTAAATCCAAAACATTGACATGGAATGTTCTGACACATCTGAATTGACAGTTTGGGTGTTTGGCTCAAAAGATTTGGCTGTTTGCTGAAAACACAACCAAAACCCACTGATTTTTGAAAAACAAGAAATCAAGGTTTTCCACAGAAAGCAGACACTTTTCACAAAAAATCCATTTGGTCAAACCCCCTCCCCCAACTTTCTGTCAAATCATGTAGACAGAAATTTTTCAGTTGGGCATAACTGTGACCTTGCTATGAATTGTAGAGCTGTTACCTTGACAGGATTATCAGGCATTTCATAGGGGGAGGGGTAGCTCAGTGGTTTGAGCATTGGCCTGCTAACCCCAGGGTTGTGAGCCCAATTCTTGATGGGGCCATTTAGGGATCTGGGGCAAAAAGTCTTGTTGGATGATTTAGTCGGGGGTTGGTCCTGCGTTGAGCAGGGGGTTGGACTAGAACCTCCCGAGGTCCCTCGCAACCCTGAGATTCTAGGATTGGAATCCAACACTTTTTTTTGCCATGCAGGTAGCTTTTTGGTATTATCACAGGATTCCTGCTGTTTTATTTTCCTGGCATATCATTGTTGTGTAACCACTCCAGCTTTAATAGTCCTTGGCTCTACAAGCTTCTTAGATGTCAGTGGTAAGATTTTTGTTGTTCTGCTCTTGAGACTTTCAACTGGTGAGCCTGACCAAGTATTGACGTGTGCCTCAACAGTGCTAAATATGCACCTCTTGAATGAATCCGGGTGCAGTGCTTTAAAAACAAATAAATCAGGCCCTTTGCTATTTGCACTGACGCTTTTTCTAACCCACTTGACTGTGCATAGTAACGGTTTGATGTGTGTGCTTTCACTGATCTCAAAGAGAATTACTCCAATGAGCTGCTTGTGAATTGTAGCCCATTTATCTATTATTATTATTTTATTTATTTGGAGTCCCATCGCCTAGCAAACTCTGATATACAATGTTGTTGTGTTGTGGCTTGATGTATTGTGCAATTAACAATTAAAAAACAAAAACTACCCCAGCCCCCGCACTAGTGAGTAGTTGTAGATCAGTTGATCTTTTCCATTTCTTTCAGATTGGGCACAGGGTGGTCAGGAATTCCATGTAACTTCAGTGGATGTTTTGCATTTTGGTTCCTGGATTTCACATTAAACAGCTTATCTTTGGTGGGATCAGTCGTACCTGTCCAAAACAGGACGTGCTGGTGTCTGTTCTGTGCAATTCCCAGCACCCGGAATGGCAGTATATGGCGTTTCTGACTTCATGCTGCATAGCGGTGACACATAGTGTCCTTTGCAAACATCATACACTGTAATTTCGTCTCTTGTCCTCAAAAGATTTCATGCCTTGTGGTGCCTGAGTCTTTTCTCCTGGCCGTCCAAGTCCACTCATGAGTAGCGGAGTGGGGGGATTTCTTCATCTTTGATTTCTCTGCAGCACTGTTTGCGCCCAGGCAAATGTGGAAGTGTTGTCGCCGTCTCTCCTGTTCCCATCCAGATTGCTTTCCAGCGTGAGGGATTCTGATGGCTCCGTTCCTTCAGTTTTTGCAGAGATTTAGGTTATCTTTGGCCCTTTTGTAACACTGAAGATTGTAGCCTAGGCACTTGGTGAAGGCGGGTAGCTATTGACTCTCATGAACTGTATCCAAAGGAAAGAGAGATGAAAAAATGGGAGACACATGATGTCTAGGCAGGATTGATTCTAAAGAAAATGTTATTCATAATTTTACAGGAGCAATCCATCAGCACCACTTTGAATGTTATTTATCTGGGGTATTTATCTGGCCCCCACTACACCAGTATGGGAGCGCCTCCCAGTATGTAATGCATTTGTCCTCCTAACAGCCTTGTGGGGTAAGGAAGAGCCTTTAGCCTCTCTGCGCCTGACTTTCCCACCTGCACAATGAGGATAAGTGGCTTGCCAAAGGCTGCACAGGAAATCTGTGGCAGGGAAATGAGCCCAGGTCTCCAGATTCCTAGGTTTGTGCCTGAACCCCTCTGGCTCATCCTTTCCAAGTCCAGATAAAAATGTTTCTGAAACATAAAGGTGGTGGTCCCCCACGGCTGCCATACCGAGAGCTGTGAAAATAGGGACTCGGTCAGAACCTGAACTGGTATAAATTGACACAGCTCCACTGAAGTCAATTTAAACCAGCTGACTCAGATCCTTCTGTTAAGTGTACCTGGGATTCTTTCCCTTGACTAACCACTGCTAAAAGGTCACCCTAAAAGCTATTTTTGCCAAGAATCTCTTCCCATGTAACTTTCACACCCTGCCCCATCTCCAAAGCAAGAGAAACGGAGGTTACCTATGTACGTCTGAGTCCTCAAAATGCAGCCCCTGCTGTCAGTAGGAGCGTCACGCTTGTGTTTGGAGATACTGATTTGGTTTTGGGAGTGTGAGCAAACGCCAAGCTGTTAAGGTTTAACCTGTCCATAGCAAGATGGATACCAGCATGGATAGAGAGGAGGAAATTGCCCTGTGCACACTGTGACTGTGCAAAGTGAGTTTCCTGGAATGTGATAAAATTGCAATCGTCTGCCAAATTGATTCCCCTCTGCCTCGCTTTACAGCTCTGTCCTCACTCCAGGGGAGAGATACGCATCTTCCCCTGAAAGCTGTGAACTTCCCTGCAGATTGGCACCGTCAGCCATGGTACAGCACACGCTGTGCACCTCTTCATCACCCTGGAGACCGAAACAAGACTAAATTGTTCCGCAGGGGTCAGCCCCGCGGTGGCCACTGCAGTGAGGGGTCATCAACCTCTGATATTTAAAAAATAATGGTGCAGCTGGAATTTGCTTCCTATCTTCCATGCTGAGTTTGTAAGCCAGTCACATCCAGCTAGTCATCACAAAATAGTCTGGAGCCTTCTGCTTAGAAACTGACAATGCACATCCCAGGAAATCATGCTATCTCCATTAAACTGAATGAAACTAGTTAATGATCCCCATTCCAAAGGGTGCAAAGACCTTTCCTATTACTCTGGACGTTTCTCTTGAGAACATCCCTACCTAGCAGATAGTTACTCTACTTGTGTGTGTGTAAATGACAAATTCAGAGTATAGATGGTTAATATGCTGTGAACATACACAGTTGTCCCTCACAGAAACGGTCAAATTTTCAAACGAGCCTTAACTAGGCTTCCCCATTTTATGCCCCAAACTTTCTCAGAGAAGTGATTGGCAATGCAATGAAAGTCATTTGATCGGCTTAAAAATCAGGTCTGTAGGCATCTGAATTGTTAAGATAATGCCTGCAAATTGTGGCTGCAAAAAATGATCCTTCATTACCCCTATTCTATTGTGCTGGGCACTGTACATTCGTATCCCAAGGAATTGGTCCCTGCACCAAGGAACTTACAATCTGAGGTGGCCAGTTTTTAAAAATCTAGTCTCCTGTGTGTATGAATGCATTTGGAAGTGTGTATATATACACATAAGGAGACCTTTCTCTATTGACCTAACCCCTACAGAATATTAAACAAAAGGAAAATGAGAGCCTTTCAAAGGAAGTTGATATACAATATTTAAATATATTAGGTTGATTATTTTACATTGATTATAATTGATTTTTGTTTTATTGGGTACTATTTTTTCCTTGTTTTAATATACGGTAGTATGTTTATACTTAGACCTACAGATGTGTTTTTATCACATATACTCTCACACACTCTGTTATGTATGTACAGTAAATGGGAAGACCCACCTAATTATAGCTATAAATTATGAAAAATAGGCAATATATGTATAAAAGATCATTCTGTATCTGCATATATTATCATTGATTTTTGCCAGCCTCTTTTGACAGGTTACCAGTTCCCCATTGCTTGAATTCAGGATATGTCTTTCAAGTGGGTCCATGCATGTCTTTGAAAGAAGTATAAAGAGAACAGATATTCTTATGTTCTGTCCAGTGCCCAGAAATTCTTTAGATTGAATATGATGACCTCACCTTTTCTTCTGTGATTAGCATGTGCCTGTTCATTCTAATATTACCTATCACAGTGCCCCCCTGCCTTATGTTTCTAATCATCTTCCAAGTCCCACAGTCTTGGCTGAACTCTGACATCCGGGACTAGTCATTTAGGTCACTGACATTCATCTGGTAACTCTCCAGCCCCATTAGCACGACGTTGTCTCCAGTCTCTTTCTCCTTTCCCTCCTAACTCAGGGAGAGGCGGAAGTTTGTGCTACAAAGTTTAAAATGTTACTTTTATGTGGAAACAGGGCTCTTGGCGCATGTTGCTGACAGTAGTCCATGGGTGTCTTGGGGTGGGGGGCAATGTCTTAAGGATCGCATTAAAAATGAGACATCTTGTCTTGGGACTCTTCTTTGGGATGAATCCACATCACTATTCCTGATGAGTTCTGTTCTTGAAGATTGAGAGCCTCCTATGTCATGTTCCTTACAATTCACAATGGCGGCCTAGGGTTTGCACATGGGGTGCTTGCTCTTTCTCTTGCATTTCATTTTTCAGTGTATGTTCATCTAGCTATTTATCATGGAAGCGACATCAGCCTGTAAGGGCTCACCCTTGGATGGCTTGACTCTCCTCCTGAAATACAACAGCAAAGGAACACTTGCATGAAAAAATGCCAACTTCCGTCCAAGGGAGGAGACAGATCTTTCAGCAGATGATTGATTAATAGGCTAACCTCATTAGAAATGAGCAGGGGACAGTGTGTGTGTTTCTGTTTGGGAGAGCAGGAGAAAAAAAGGGCCTATGGGAATATCCTGTAACTCAGTGAAGTAAAGGGACACCTAGAAGTCTGATAGTTACTAGTGTCCATTAAAAACAAATTATAAACACAGCAATCATAGATACAATTGCAGTAAGATGGCTGAGGTCTTTACGAGTGCTGATGGGTTGCCGATAGTCGGCTGAAACAAATGGTTCAATAGTGTGATACTTCAGCTCCCAATAACAGAGGGCAAATGGCCTTCCAGGAGGAGGTATAGATTTTCCTCTGAGATATGGAAAGGGAAATAAATTAAATGATGTTAGAACATAGCTTAAAAAAGAGGAGTGGGATGGGGGAGGGTGAGACAGAAAATAAGCTTCTGCCGGCATTTGCAATTTAATTGATATTTGGCGGCAGGAAGCCAATCAGTATAAGTAAATTGACGTTATAAGATAAAAATAATCGCTTAATGGGATACCTTCTCCCCCCTGGCAGAGGCGGAGCGGATAAATGTAGCTAGGCCCACAGAAAGCAGCGTGATGGCTGTTACCAGGCCCAGCCGGCTGCTGTCTTACTAGCAGGGTTCTGCTCATGCTGCAGTTTATTTTTATGGCATCTGTCTTCGCTCCCTGAGAGAAGGCAATGAGCAGTTTCGCACTGATTGCCGCCCCAGCCAACGGCGGCCGAGGGAGAGCCCATAATTAATGACTTTATTTGCGGGAGCACTGCTGAGAACAATTGAGTTTGTTATGGTAACAACGGATGCCAGCTTTCCCAGAGGCTCAGGGGAGGTGTTTGAGCGTGGAGTCCAGCCGCCAGAAGCTGGGCAGCGTACCAGATGATCTGCTCGCACGGGGAGTGCCGGCAGATGAAGTGTCAATAAAGCTGAGTGATTCGGCCTTGCGCTGATGAGAGGCGAGTGAAGGATGGGGGCTGGCATGAAGCGTGGGCCTTTTCGGACACGTGCTTCCAAGATTCATTATTACGATGCCTTTTTTTTTTTTTTTGAACCAGGCAGCAGGGGCTAGTCATCGTGGGAGAGCAGACTCCAGTTCGTTAGTCTCTCTCTGTCTGTGAGACAAGGCGGGTGAGGTAATGTCTGTTCCTGGACCAACTTCTAGTGGTGAGGGAGACAGGCCTTCCAGCTACGCCGAGCTCTTCTTCAGGTCTCTCTATCTGTGGTCAAGGCTGCCAGGAGACTTTCAGAAAAAGGCTGGCAGTTTGTGCAACACGATCTTTTTTCTTTCTTTCTCTCCTGCCTGCCGGCTTGAAAGGCTCTGAATTTCCATTCGGGGGATGCTGAGATTATATGCCACACCTCACCTGCCAGGCCAAATCAGAATTTCCCAGGGCTGAGCAATTTGTGTGTGTTTTGCGGTGCTGCAGGCAAAGTTATTTTCATGCTTCAGGCATTTCCTTTCTTTGATTTCCTGTCCCTTGCATTGCTTTTTCGAAGACGTCACTGAGAAGCAGAATGGCGCAAAACTTGGCGGTTTCCTATGCAGGGGTTCATGCAAAGATTTTCTTTGGTTTCACTTCACCTTGGTTTAAAGCTCCTGAATTTCACTTTGAGTCTGAGGGGTTAAATCAAATGCAGTGTTTCAAAGCGAAACTCTCACTAAACCACAAGGTTCATTTGGTTGCACCCTGTGCGACTCCCCCCTGCCCCATGTACGTAGCATGATTTTGGTGTGAAAACAGGAAAAACTTCACACTGGCTTGTGTTGGGGCCCATGGTCACTTGAAGCTAAACCCAGTCTTTCTGCAAAGATCTGTGAACTTTTGATAAACTTGGCGTTTATCTCCTGAGTTTGGAGACTAATTAAACAAAGAACCAGGCAAATTTTGTGTGATCTGGCGTTCCACTGAGAACATTTCACACTGTTTTAGTTCTAAGTTTCTTTTTTTTTACTTATTCCCCATTTAAATAGACCAAAGAGGTCCTTGGGCCCATTCACAATTTACCCTCTCGTAGGGTTGCCAGTTTTGGTTGGATATATTCCTGGAGGTTTCATCAGACCACATGATTTTTAATTGAAGATTAAGCTTCAATCTTTAGTTCTGGAAACTCCAGGACAATCCTGGAGAGTTGGCAACCGTATTCTCTCCTCTTTCTTCAAATGGCATGTTTTTCCCATTCATGTTAAGAGCTCGTCTTCAATGTTGTCCTTCCATCATCTTCTTGGGTGGGCCTGGGTTGGAATACCATGAAGATGTCCTTCCAAAAGATGAAAAACAAACCAGCTCAGCATCATCTGAGCCACCTACCCTGCCCACTGATGTGATTTAATCAGATTTACTTCATAGATCTTCCAGAGTTCCCTGTTAGATCTTCTTCTCCACACATCATTCTCCCAAAATTCACCCAAACACTTTATTCTCCAAGCAGTTTATCCATCTTTCTCCCTTCCTAGCAAATGGCCAGGTGTCTTCTCAAACAGTAAGTCTTTGGCTAGATACATTCTAAATTTTAAGCTGAAGAAAAGCTTTGCTCGAGTGAAAAGCAATGTGACGAGGTCACTAACCGCAATATTGTACATTTAAACATCAGGGCAAATGCTGAAGTTCCTTGGACTTGTTGCTGGTTTAAAAAATAGAAGTAAAATTGGGATTCCTCCTTTTTTCATTACAATTTTCGAAAATTCACAACCAATGGAAGTTTGACCAAAGACTTGGAAGGTTGCATATGCAAAAAACAACCCCTCACAAAATACTCAACCACCACTCTAGGTGAAATTCCTCTCCCTGCCCCATTTTTTCTTTTCTGTGGGTGGTTTGTAAACAAAATGTGATTTGCCAAAAAATCCATCTCATTTGATTGGGAAAAAATGTTCAGTTTTCTGATTGGGGGGGGTGAGGGGGAAGAATTTTCAAGGAAAGCAGATACTTCCTGCAAAACCCTTCATTTTGCCAAAACCCCAATTTTCCCAGGAGAGAAATGTTTTGATGGAAAATTTTCAACTGTATCTTTTTCTTTGATGCTGTCCAGTATTGTCACACCTTGCAGAGGTGATAGAAAATGATTCTATGGGGACCTGTGACAGCCCCAAATTTACAATTTTTTTCTAATTCCTCCTCAAAATGGTTTGTTTTTAGTGAACACTTCTTAAAGTGAAGAGTGTTTTGTTGCTAGTCCCTGGGAATTACCTTTAGGTGCCACGTTAGCCATCATTCATGTAACATACATCTGAGTAACAATGAGGAGAAGATTTGTATTTCTCACAAGATCTGTGGGCTTTATCTTGCAGTCCTTATTCAACTCAAATTCCCACTGATTTCATTACAAGTTCAACACGAGTAAGGACTGTGAGGCAGGATCTTTGGTTTTTAAGCAAGAAAGATCTTCACCTTTTTTGACGTTCATTATGGGGTTGATTGTGTGACCCTTGATCACATTGTGAGCACTTACTCACACAAGTCCCATTGACTACTCTTATAAGTAAATGCCCCTCAGTGTTAATCAAGGTTATACAATCTAATCCTACATTTCTGGGATGCGATAAAGCTGTATATATGCTATAGGATGAGCAGGAAGTATGTATTGTAAGAGGGAATTACAGTGCAAAGATGCATTGGCTTTATTTTGCCTCTAGATTAGTGTGGGTAAAGGCAGTTTGATCCGATGTGAGATTGTTGGGGTTCCTCTAGAAATGGACACTTAAAAGGCTTGGTTCTCATTTACAATCATTTCTGACAAATAGTTCAGGAGCAGTTGGTTTTATGCTTCTATCATTGGATTCACTGATTATCAGGATCTATTTGTATCTTATGATATGGAAGAAGCCAACCCATAAAGTTTGGAACCAGTTTAGAATTTCCCCAGAGTTCAGGGGGTTTGGATAAGAGGTTGACTGGCCCATGTCGGAGAACAGCCTGTTAAAAAGTAGGCTTTTGATCAGGTGTCAGTTTTCTCCAGCGTTCAGTGAATACCTCTCAAACTTCAGATCTGGCGCTGGGTGACGCCAGCAATTAAAATCTGTAACAGATTTCCAAAATGTGACTCACCTGTATTTTGTTGTGTGTCATACCATTGACCAATTATAATGTTTAAAAATGAGCAATTTTGTTTTAAAGGATATTTTCTCATTGTCTGAATTTAAAAACAAAACTGGTAAAAACAAACAAGCAATTTCTCTGAACTGCATTCATAAAATCTTTCACATGGACCACTATCAGGATTTGAACCCTGGACAATCAGTTTTCCAGCACAGATTTCTACCACTTGAGGCTGAGGAATAACTGTTGCTCCATCTGTCAGCCAATTACTGGAAGGGGACTTGACACGCATGTCACCAGTGAGTTATAAACTATTTGCTAGATAGCAGCAGAGTGTTGGAGATCAGGAATCGTGGGTTGTGTTTCTGGCTCTGGAGGTAGAGTATGGTAAAATTGTGAGAGCGGTGTCTTGCTATAGGATCGCCAGTGGTCCTAGATTTAGCATTTCAGTCTGAATGGCAGTGTGGATAAGACTTGGCTCTGCCATATTAATTCTGTTCCAAGCTCTGCTTGTAGTGTCCTCAAACAACCTTTCTATTAACTCATCTCTAGTTTTACAGGCAGTATGTGACTTCCTTGTAGGGTGGGTGTATAAGGCCTTAGTGAGTAATAAGGGCTGTGAAGTGCACAGAAATATAAAGGGCAGTCAGTAGCAATGAGAGAGAACTAATGACATCCTGGCTCCCAGCTCAGTGTGGCTTTCCGTAGTCTGCAGGAATACCGAGTCTGAGTCCAGATTCAGCCCCAGTGTAGAATGTTGTGTGTAACTTGCTGTGCTTCAGAGCTTCACTTTGTGGCTACTCAGACCTGGACTTTTGACCTGGCGCAAATGGAATATTATTGGCAATAAGGAGGCACACAAGAGGAATGAGTCAGATTCTGCATGAAGGAAAGGTTCAGGGACCAATCAGAAACTGTATACTTCAGCTGTGTTTCCATAGCAACACGTGCAAATGATGCCCCGTACAAAAAGTACCTCTGGCCAGAGCTGAAACCCCTTCGATGACTTTGTGACTGCTGATACAGTGGGCATGTGCGGGGGTGAAGAGGACCTGAATGGGTATCGCTCTGCCCCATGATCCCTATCTCCTGGAACAGCCCTTGGGTCCATATGTAACTGGCATAATGTAGATTAGCCTCCATGCATGGAGGAAGGCCTGTCCATTGGATGAGGGTAGAGCAAAGGTGATTTAAAGCCATGGCTGAAATTCCTGTTCCCAGCCAAGCTGTGTTGGGTGCACAAAGGCCAGAATCTGGCTCCTAATTACTTCATTTGTTTTGTCTGCAAAGTACTCCAGGTGGCACTGTGTCTTCTACCAAAACACAGCCATTTACAGTACGACTGGCCGCCAAAGGGTTTCCCATCGCAAGCAAATATTTGAGGTTTTGAAAAAAATGTCCTGACTGGAATCAGGATGGAATGTCAGGATTTCAAAAATTATTGCACTGACAAAATGAAACATTTTGGTTTGCGTCAACTGAAACCGTCATTTCATAATGAAACATTTCAACATTGAATTTGACCATTTTGTATTGGTTTTTTTCTCTAGACCAAAGTTTAAAGCAAAATGTAATTTTAACCCAGAAAACTGAATTTTCATTTTGAAAATGGCAATGGGATTAGCTATTTTATCTTGTATTTAGCGTGACACTTAATACCTTGCCCAGACCTGAAGAAGAGCTCTATGTAGTTTGAAAGCTTATCTCTCACCAACATAGGGGGGTCCACCCAGAGATGGGTCTCACCCACCTTGTCTAGCTAACTGAAAGAGTTTTGAAGTTGTTGAAATGTCCAACGTTTTTCAAGTTGAGAAATTGATCGAAATGGACCCTTTCCATGAACAGTTTCAACAAAGCAACATTTTTTGATGGGAACACATTTTTGTCATAATTCCCAGCTAGCTGTCACATACAGTATACTCAGTGCCCAGTTCAGTACCATTGACTTCAGTGGATGCATGCTCAGAACCACAGATCACTATGTACTCAACATTGGGCTTTAGTTTTCAATCCACCACCATCCATTCACAGAAGTTATTTGGAGAAGAATGCTGAATAATGAAATTAATTGAGGTAATCATAGTCTGTTCATGGAGAATTGGCTGAAGGAAGAGACAAAATTCAGTGAAGTTATTCATGGCAAATTATTTGCCGAGTTCTGCAGTTTTCGTTTTCCTGGCTGAGTTACCCAATGAAGTGCAAACAAAAGAATGGAATGTAGAAACACTCAGCTGCAGAAATGAACAGAACAGAAATTGTGAGTTTGCTGAAAACCGGCTTCTGATGTGTTCGTTTCCATTGGCTTCCTAAGCAAAGCTAAAGAGACAATCGCTTGTCTCACAAAGCATTGACAGCGCCAGTGAGAGAACGCAGGAAGCAACCGACTCGAAGTACAACTTCTACACTAATAAGGAAAAGAGTTTTAAAAGAATGGAAATAGACAGGGCCGGTGCAACCACTAGGTGAACTAGGCGGTCCCCTAGGGCACCAAGATTTGGGGGCATCAAAAAAGCAGTGCCCCCCCAATTTTTTTACAGCATTCCTGGCATGGGCTGCCCGCGGCATGCTGACACCTGCAGCCCTCAGACTCCCTCTCCCAGTGCAGGTGAAGCTGTGCCAATCCAGGCTGATACAGTCATTGCCGGCAGGGGAGCCGGCAGCTGGGCTGAGCCCACGTAGCGGCAGCAACAGCAGGGTTTGCCGAGGGGCGGCTGCGTCAGCTCAGCCTCCCATGCTGAGCCTCAGCAGGGGGAACGGAGAGCACGTTTACCCCCTCACTCTCCCCGGAGAACAAAAATGCCTTGAGCGGCAGTCGGGTGGAGGAAGAAAGAGGACGCCAACACTGGTGCAATGGCCAGCGTAAGCGCTTCCCCACAGCTGGGCCTCGGGGGCGCCTGCTGGTCCGCGCTCCCCTTGTGCGTGGGTGGCTAGAGGACGGCAGCCCTCAAAGCTGAGCTGCCCCGATGCCCCTCTCCCTGTCCCAGCCTCTGTCATCATGCCCCGGTATCTGGGTTCTAAGCCCTGTTATGCCTGCAACAGGCCTAACCCTGTGAATGACCCCCATAGCAGCTGCCTGAAGTGCTTGGGGGAATCACGCTGAAGGAGCGTGATATTCGTTTGAGGTCTCTCCTCATGGAGGTTGTGCTCCGCCTGGCGCAGGACTGAAATCTCGGCAGGACTCTAGGCCTAGCACCTTGACCTTGGTTTGTAGAGCACCCCTGACACGGGCTCAGTCTGGCACCGCTACCCCTCGCCAGTACCCAAGAAGCAGTCAAGAAAGTGGGACTTTCTGGCACCAAGTGAAAAGGGTCATGGGACATTGAACATAGAACTTAGTTCAGGCCACCTGCTCACCCCGGAGCCGCAGGAGGGTTTCTCTCCGATTGGATCCATTAGTCCCTCCAGGGATCCACCACTGACTCCCGGGAGTGGCACGGGATCCAAACTCACTAGTGTGCGAATATGTGTGTGTGTAGGTTGTTGAAATTTGTCATACTGATATTTTCTGTTGTTGTATGATGGAGTATCCGCCATTCTAATTTTACACATTTTATTCATAACAATAATTGGATATTCTAAAGGTAGAATAAAATGTAGTAGATTTTTTTTATGAAGGAGGGAAGTATATGTGACTAAAAAGTGTGTATTTCTGAAAGTATTTTGAAAGTTTATAATAAGAGATGCTTCGGACGGGGGGTGGATGGGAGGGGTGCAAGATGGAAGTTTCGCCTAGGGCGCAAAATATCCTTGCACTGGCCCTGGAAATATATACAGTGAAGTATGTTCAGCCTTGCCTGATAAGGGAATCCCTGGCAATATATGCAATTTCCAGGAAGAAGTTACTGCAGGATAAATTAATGTTTAGGTGCCACTAATTAATTCATTAATTAGTACAGAGGTACACTGTGTTTTTATCCCCTTCAGAAATAAACTCTTGCCTGGTTTGATTTTTGTTCTGTATTCAAAACCTCAGAATATTTTAGGTTTATAGAAGAGCCAGCAAACCCAACGTAAAGGATTTATTTCTTCTTAGAGCACTGAATGCTTTTGGACTCCTTCTGTTGTGCAATTTTAAGAAACTGATTACACAAGTTTTAATAAATAATGTGGCACTAAGATGCCTTGTGGCATAGCTGGCTCAGCTGGTGTGTTCTTCTCCGACAATGTGTCTTGTCTAGCGAGATGGAAGCTCTTTGTGGGCAGGACCTGTGCTGCTCTGTTTTTGCCCTGTTCTTGGTTGGTGCTGAGGCACTGCTATAATGAACATGTTGCATTCATCTTGATGATTGATCATGTTGGTACATGCCAATGGAATATGAAATTTAAGGGGTGGGTGGTGGCTAACATCTAAATTTGCAGGCTGAGATCTGCATGCCCTGGATTAATGAAGATTCAAAGTTGTGGGGAGGAGAACATCTAAGGTGGATTAAGACCTAAAGTAAATAATCATCGTTTTGTGTTTACTATTGACTATTTATACATATCAGTACTGTGCATGTTTACACGCTAATAGAGAACACACACGTTCACACATTTATAGTTCCATGCCATCCTCACCCCTAGCCTACACTTGAGTGGGTGGGGATCAACCTAATATACACAACTTGAGCTATGGGAATAGAGTAGCTGAAGTCGACATATTTAGGTCGACTTACCATGGCGTCTTCACTGCGGTGAGTCAACTGTTGCTACTCCCTCATCGACTCCGCCTGTGCCTCTTGCAGCGGTGAAGTACCGGAGTTGGTGGGAGAGCACTTGCGGATCAGTTTATTGCGTCTAGACTAGATGTGATAAAGTGACCCCTGAAAGATTGATCACTACCCACCAATCTGGGTCAATCTGTTGACTTGCCCAAAAAAGACTCACCACTTGGGGTCTTGTGTGCCTTCCGTTAAACGCAGAAGGCGATGACCTCTGGGACCAGATACTGCCACGTGTGTGCCAGGAATGGGATTTTGGGTGGCAGTGTTGTGCCCACAGGGCTGAATTACAACTGAGAGCCATGGGGCGCTGGCAGAGATGGAGTATGGGGTGCGTCCCAGAGCCAATAGAGAAAAGCGATACGACTGTGGAAGTTAAATGGCCTCCAGTTTTAGGAGCACTGGGGCTTGCTACACCTGCAGTACTGCAGATGTCTACACTTCCCACTTTCTTGTTGTCCCCCTGGGGCTTGCTGGTACGCAGTTGGCCTCTGGCCCTGAGCTCTCTGACAACTGTAGCCAAATCACAGTTGCCTCTTGCACATGTGTGCTAAGGCTGCGGGCAGGATCCTTGCTCTTAGGATATATAGTACATCATGGTGTTTGTGACCGATAACGGCATGGTGCGGAATAGGGGCAGCCTTTTCCCAAGTTAGGGATGAACTTGGCACTCACGAGTGACAGAGAAATGAGGCCACACATGGGTTTTGTAAATTCATCATCTTAACCAAGTTAAGGCTCTAATGCTTTAAAGAGAACATGTGAACAGACCCCCTACACCTGCATGAAGCCCTATTGAAGTCAATGAGGCAGGAGAGCATATGGCTCTCTTGATGATTGGCTTTTGGTTCTGTCACTGTGGCCCCCTCAATGTCATTGGGGACTGGGACTGGGATTTCACTCTGGGTACATATCTTGCAGACAAGTTGTGGGTTTCTTAAACTTGATTAAAATGCTATCTCCAAAGTGAGCCTAGAGTCACAAGCTGTCATTCTGTAGCCATCAGAATGGATGGTGCAGACACACAATTTCTGGGCATGAGAAATAGATGGAAATGTTTGGGTTGTGAAATTGCACACTAGGAGATGGAATTTTATGCATCCTTTTTTTGTTTGTAACGAATGTTGCCCGGCTCTAACCCACTGATAAAATCTGTAAAATACTATTAAAACTACAGATTTCACATACATTGCAATAATATACTTGCAAATATTTTATACTATAATAGGGTTCTGATCTCCCTTATGGAATGAAGTCCCACTCCTGTAAAGAGTCACTCACATCTGCAATGTCAAAGATGCAACTCATTCCATTGAGTTCAGTGGAACTGACCCTAGGCTTAAACTTAAACATGCGAAAGTCTTTACAGGATCATGTCCCTAATTCTTGAGTTTTAAAAACTGAAGCCATATTCAAAGGATACTAAGCAAAAAGCATCTCTACAGTTTCTGCCACGGTGGTGGTCGCAGTCATTAGTACACCACAGTCCCTCTTGTTCTCTGCCTGTGGTAATTAATAGTCTAGTGTCCTGTGGGCTGTGATACTTTGGTCTAATTTCAGTTGTTGGGTTAGCGTGCTGGTGGCCTGTGATATTCAAGGGGTCATCCTAGATCTGGTGTCCCTGGGGGCCATGAACTCTGACTCTCCTGTGTCCTGATTTGGGGTTTTAAGCTTTTTGGGAGGCAGGACTAACGCTTCCTGTGTGTTAGTTCTGTGCCTAGCACAACGTGGCCCAATGTTCCTTGGTGCCTCTAGCTGCTCTTGAAATATCAATGACATCACTTAATTGACTGCAATCCGAAAATAACAGGTGCAAATACTATATGAATAACAGCAACAAAAATAATTCTCATCCATGAATAATTGTCAGCTGCTTTGGAAGAGTGGATCATTCTGACCCAGGCAATGTCTGGAACAAAGTCAATGGGAGCCTTTCAGTGGACTTCGGGTCAGACACGTACCTAGTTAATGTTTGTACCTCAGCTGCTGCTGCTGATTTTTGCACTAGGCTGCGCTAGTGTTCACTTTAACTCTGTGTGTTGCACCGTGAGCTCCATTACACACGCACATGAATAATTTAGTCAGTGTAACAACATGTTCCAGCCTTCTGCCGAGGTGCCGGTTTCATTTGTTAATGATGTGTTCTGGTTTGAGCGGTGGTGCGCAGAAAGGGAGGTGGCCTGGTGTGTGCAAATTCCTTTAATCTACCCGTTGAATACTTGTTAATCTAGTCAGGTATGTCTTGCTAGCATCCTAGGACCGACACGGCTACAACTACACTGCGTTAGTCAGGTGTGTTCAGATAGCACTGTCGTGAAGCATTGAACAGCGTAGAATCCCCTTTGTTCAAGAAAGTGCTTCTGAACATGTACCCAGCCTTGGCACCAAGTCCTGGCCTTGCTGAAATCGGAGCCTTTTGCTGTGGGTTTCAGAGGGACCAGGATTTCGCCCGGGATAGCGAAGACCAGACAGGACACTCCTGGAAAGTGCCTCCATCAGATCCATAGGTTGTTTTTAAAGCCAGAAGGGACCGGATCACTCCTCCAGTCTGACCTCCTGTACATCACAGGACAGACGTTGGACAGGTGACTGCATGGAGCTGGGGCTTGGCACACATCCGTGCCTGGCATAAGGAACATAGAGGCTGGCACTGTTGGCTGCTCTCGGCCTGACAAAGTGAGGCCAATTTGGCTGTGGCTATTCATGAGCGACAAAAGCCGGCAGTGCTTTAGGCTTCCTCCTCCCTCTCTCTGCATAGCACAGTGTTGGGTTTTGGGTAGTTTTGTAGAGTCCTGCTGCAACAGTGAGGGGCACTTAAAACACCCCAATTAAACACAGAGAGAAAACTAGTCTCTGGGCTTGATCCTGTGTGCACATGACCATGTGTAAACCTCTTACCGGAGGAGATCCATTGGCTTTGATAGGGCTCTCCACAGGAGTAATGCGTGTGTGCAAGTGTTCATAGCATTGGGTGCTTTTTTGGGGTGGATACCGCAAGGGGCTGAGCACGCAGGCCCTGATTGTGCAAAATGCGTCAGCATGTGCTAGTTCTGTGCTTAACGTTAAGCATGTGCATAAGTGATTTGCAGGATCAGGGCCTTGCAGGACTGAGCTCTTCATCAACCAGCTCTTTTCAGTACAACTATCCAGGAACTGCTCACAACTGGGCATCTTCACAGAGTGTGGGAGACTGTACTGCTTGGTGTAGCACCTAAAACACAGCTGCCGTATTGGGTGAAATCCTGGCCCCGCTGAAGTCAGTGGCAAAAGTTCTATTGATTTCAATGGCGTGGAGATTTCGCCCATTGGATCCATTCTGTTTAATGTCAACAAATGCCTTCTGGCAGAAGTGATCGCATATTGGCTGTGTTTACAGAGATCCTTCTGGATCGTTCATAGGAAAAACAGTGCAAAAATATTTCTCAGCTATCAGATTTAGGTCTCTCTTCTAGGTGGTCTTCTCTCTTGACGTCTGGAGTAATGTACTTATAGGATCCAGTTCATATGTATACTAAGTACAGCCCCTTTACACTGCCACTCTGATATAAAGCAGTCCTAGTGTAAATGTGAATCAGGCCCATACAGAGCTTATTCTTACATTACAGTATCCAGGCTATCAGTTCTTTGGGGGATATTAAGGCATTATTTGCCTGTTTGTGGTACATTCTTACAACAAAGCAGTAGCAACAGCAAACCCTTCACTTCTGAACAAACATCTCTCTTGAGCAAACATCTGTCTGTCTATCTAACCATCTCTCCATTGCTAAGATTCTTACCCCTGACCAAAGATGCTAAACATATCAGCCAAAATGAGGAGTCCTTGGGGCACCTTAGAGTCAAACACCTTTATTTGGGCATAAGCTTTCATGGGTTAAAACCCACTTCATCAGTATTTTTCAAAGTTACAAATTCTTGTCCCATCAGGTGTAAGGGGAGTCTGGTTTGGCAGGTCTGTGTTAAACAGAGCTCCAGCTTTATCTTCTGCTGATCCTTTTCCCTCTTAGGAAACCATTCATAGACATTGCTTTTCAAAATAAATGATTAAGAGATGTTAAAACATGATGCAGGGCGATGTGTAAATGATTTTAAAATACTTTAGGTGACCTTATAGCAACCAGTTAAAAAGCAGTTTGACTGGCATGCATAAAATGTGCACAGCTCTATAACATGTTGTATGACCCATCTTAGAAAAAGGGATTAGGAAGACATCAATTTCTCACAATTTATTAATAAACTTGTCATGACTGTTCTTTTATTCAAAAAATTACAGCAGTTACAATCCCCCTTATATAGTATAGAAATTCTAGTACTGTACAAGGTTTCTAGTTAGAACTGGCTCTAGGGGTTCCCCTGCCTAGGCAAACTAGCCTGTGGCCACCTCCACTAGCCCTGAAGTCATCCATGCCTTTAACATGGATACAAAACCTGCTGAAATCAAAAGGATGCCTTCCTTTGACTTCAGTGAGCTTTGGATTAGGCCCTTTTATTTCACTGACCCCCTGTTCTGTTCTGCCTCTCTGAGCCAGTCCTAATTGTATTACACTTTGCATAATGTACTGCTGATTGAGTTCCTTGTTTTTTTTTACTCTGCTTCTCTATTTTTAAATTATACCCCTGAGTGTTTGATCTCCTTGCCAGAGGGAGAAATGTATAATTAGAAAATAGCTTTTGTGATTCTGTATTTTCTAAAGTGCCTACAGTATCAGTATGTCCACTTCCAAGAAGCCAAATGTCATGAATCAGCTTCCCCTCAAATCATGAGATTGGTTTAAAAATCATGAGATTAAAATGAGAAAAATCTGTGTTGTGTATTTCATAGTTTATGGGCTTTATGGTGCACTCTGGTCAAACCTCCAGGCTTTTCTCTGCAACCTTGAGGACTGGAAACTTACTTTATTAAAAAGGAAACCTGAGATTCTAACATAATCCTGTGATTCCAGGAGCTGGAGCTTTAGGGAGAACACCAAATGTCATGAGACTCATGATAAAATTGCATTAGTTGGCAACACTGCACCATGTATCTACTTTTCTTTGATTTTTAGTGAAAAGTTTTGGAGTGACATCACGGGCTCAGAAGGCCCATAACACAACAGGGATCACAGTGGTTCTGCGACAGTGGGGGGGCTAGGAGATATGTTTGTGGCTAGTGTGGGGGAACTCTACAGCACCCATTTGTCATGAGATTGAGATCTGCAAGGGGAGAAGAGGTGCTAAGACTTGCCAATACCACCCCAGCAGTGGACTGTGTCTCGTAGAAAAAGGCTCAGTGTAGCCGATTTGGGAGTGCCGGTCATTTGGGTCATGAACGGCACCAATTCATTGGTTACATTTGATGCGTTGGAGGCTGTAGGTCTAGCCGTGGTGAGGCCAGCGGCTGGTTTGGTTTAGAACACTGTGGCGAATCAGAGTGTTTATAGCCATTTTAAAAGGTTTAAGGCAGTATTTTTTTTAAAAAAAACCACAGGAGTATATTTGAGGTAGGCAGATGTGCTGTAGAGAACCACACTTTAATACTCTCTAAAGTACCTGAGAAGGGATGGAACAGAAGAGTGACTGCCGATTGCTGGGATCAGAATTCCATGGCTCAGACAAACGAGTTCCCACACTTCAGAATCAATGTTTCTTTTATCATTTATGTTAAGGGTTCATTATGCTATACATGATGTCATGCAGTCTAGTTTTCCCATAGATTTTTAGGGCCAGGAGGGATTGCCAAGTCTGACATCCTATTATTATCCCCATTTTACAGATGGGGAAACTGAGGTGACGTGACTTACTCAAGGTAATAAAGAGAGTCGATGGCAGAGCTGGAAATAAAATTTCCTTAATCCTAGGCCAGCGCATTAACCACAAGGCCATGCTCTCCGTTGCAAAAGGCCCTGTTACAGTTCCAAGGAACAAGTGTGGCTGGCCAGAGGCTGCTCAACACAATCTGCTGCCCTAGGCAACGTTTCAGGGTACTGCCCCCTTGCCACTCAAATTTGGTTTGGCCATCCCTCCATCATGGCAGAGGGGCAGTTGGGCCAAACCTGCTGCCCTACGTAGCTGCATAGCTTGTCTACAGCTAAAGTAGCGTCTGCAGATGGCAAACAATGAGAAGCAAGGATGGAGTAGTCAGAGTGAGGTTACACAGGCTAGTTGTGTGTAACTTGATGGCTGTGAATTTTATTTGACATTTAAAAAAATAGAGATAAATAATAGCAGTGGACCTCCACTAACTCACAGGTATAATTAATCATTCTCTCTTTCTTTCCCTTCCTCCCTCCCCACCACACATGCAATCCCTCCTTCTGTCGGACTGTGATCACTTTCTACACGTATCCTGCTAAATTCTACATGGGCAATTCCAATTCAAGTCAGTAAGAGCACAATTTTTGTACCAAAGGCCCACTTCAGCTCATTGTTTGTATAGGACTTTGAGATATTTGAATGTGAAAGGCATAGTAAATTAAGTTCTCTTGTACCTATCTAGTTACCTACACTATGCAGAATATTACCGGCATGAAAACAAGGCAGAGTAGATCAGATGGTAGAAAATTCTAATTGCTACACACCTATATCACTGCATGGTGGGCTCGGTTTTCATAGTCATTCTGTCTGTGACACCAGTAAAACGCAAGAGATTAAAAAGCAACATTAATATGGGAGCATTTAGCAAAAATTCTGAGTGCTTCTAAATTTGGCCATGAGACAATACTCTTCAGCATCTGTCTGCTGATCTCTGTGTATCCAAGAGGAGCAGAACTGGTCCAAGTATATCTAACAGGTCAAGCTTTGAAATGAAGAAGCAATAAGCCAGTGAAATGGTACTATCACCAAAACATGATTGATCAATTGAATTCTATCAGAGACAGTGGGCAGCGAGATTAACTCAGGCCTGATAGGCTCAATGAGTTAAAGCATGATGTTCATTTCAGCTTCATTTCACCAGTCTTTGCTTGTGAAATTGGTCAATCAATAGAGGTTGAAGATCATATATATCTATATCTATATCTATCGGTGACCATCTTATAGGGAATATAATCTAGTGTAGTCAGCTCCTGACTCCGGCTGCCTTCAGTGGGTAATGGAGACAGAGCGGAGACTCTATCAGTGCCATCGAAATGGCCTGATACCATCTCCAAATGAAAAGTATTTTTGGATCTCTGATGATTTTTGTTCCCTCCCCCCCCCCCCACTCTCTCACTTTGATCTACGGCAAAAACCATACCCATCTTGGAGAAATATAGTGATTTCTCTTGAAAACATTTCTTCACTGATCAGCTCTCTATACACAAAGCTTCTTTATAGTGATATTGTCCCTTGCAAAAATAAATAAGTGTTTAGAAAACTCAGTCAGGGTAAATGCAAAGATCTCCCACTGTGCATGTGATTCTTTTTTTTTAAAAGAACCATTACTTTGATACAAACAGAAACCAAGTAACTGCCTGCTACAAAATGCTGAGGAGATGGGCTGGAAATGCAGTTTAAATTTTAAGCAGAGCCTTCCAAGTGGTAATTAAACAAAGTCTTCATTTTTTCTAGACTAATTTAGAGGCATGATACCAGGAAACAAATCACCTTTTTTGCCCCTGGTAATATTTCATTTGCTTCATAATGTTTTAAACGTAGTGGGTAACATCCTTCCTAATTAGCTTGCATCTTCCGTAAGGTGAGGTAATTAAGTATGATATTAAGTAATGAAGTTGGACAGTACAAAGTAGAGACAGAAACTATGTCCTTTATTAGTATGCACTGTTAATGCTATTCGTTCTCTGCCTTCTTGATTAACCTTTTAAAGCCATGTTGGTACTTAAAAAAAAAAAATGCTCCCAGCATATTTGTCCTATACAATAACATCATAACTGCAGACAAAAGTATTTCACATAGACCTATATTTAAGATATATCCTTGTTACTAGCATGGGGAAAAATTATTCTAGTTGAACGTGAACCTGAAGCCAGCTCCTCAGCTGGTATAAACTGAGTTAGCTCCACAGGTTGATTTATTCCAGTTGAAAATCTGGCCTGTCATATTCTGCAATTATATTCTAATATTAATAATACAGTTACACAATACTATTTTCCTTTTCTGGATAAGCAAAGATGGTGTGGCGCTGACTTTTTCATTTTAGTTCTTTTAAATACAATCCTGTACTTCTAATATTGCATAGGATTTTTAAAAGTGTCTTAAACGCAAGTCTCGTTTGTGCTCCTAAGTCATCTGAGGGTATTTCTGAAATTCTTACACATATCCTGTTGTTTTGTGAAATCTGCCCGGGGTAGTTATGTGGGTATACTCTGTTACAAGCCAGGTCACAGCTTAGCAAATCCTTTAAGATAGTATCTCCATTTCTCTCCCCCCACCTCCCAAAGTAATTCCTTCTTAAATAACCAAGACTTGCTACTCATGGATATTATTCAGGCATCTCAAGTAGTAGATTGTCAGCAATATACATAAATGACACACCTTCCTGAAGGTGGACCTGTTATACGCCTCACTGTGCCTGTGTTATTTACAGACTTTTATTTACTGTGGGGAACTCCCTTTACTAGCATGAGTGTTGATTATATTAGCCTACAGCTGCCTTAACTGATTCAGATTTATTCAGATGGTGGCCGACATTTCTTGTTTGAAGTGAAGCTCACTTTTCAAGGTAAAAAAAACAACAGCTAAGAAGGAGTTTGTAGTTTTGCTTATTGATCTGAGGAGAACAGCAAAGACCTCTGGCTGCCTTTCTTCTAGTGAGGTGTGGCCAGTGGTAAGTATGGAATGAGGGGTCTTTGGGAGCTTGTTGGGATGTCAGTGGGACCCTTCATCCGGCACCGAACACCCTGACAAACACGGGTGGTGTCAGACACAACAAGTCCTTTCCTTGCTAACCGTGCACTAGATTGTGACTTGGATTACATGCTCCACAGGGACAAGGCTCCACTCCTCAAGTTTTGAGTGGCTACCTGGTCGTTGGGTCTGGGGATGCAGGTTTAAGCAGGTGCACCATTTCCCCCAGATCAGGGGGGAAGGGCCGGGAGGGCACAACCAAACATGGCCTAGTGTCACTGAGCCAGAATGTATGGCTGGAGTAGTCGGCTGCTGGGATAAGCCAGCAGAAATTTACAATCCTCAAGGAGCAGGGGCAAATCGGGGAGGGAATTGTGGGTACATGCCTTGGCGGCACAGTGCTTCCTGTGGTTTCTTCTGGACTATCATAGTATGCATCATTACCACTTTTGACCTGAGCAGCAAGCCACAAATCAGGGTTTCCTAGGTTGTTCCAGTTAGGAGGAGAAATTGGTGAGAGTCAGGTATTTTCTGGTGCAATCTGGTTTATGTGCAAGGAATGTACTCAATCCTGTGTCCCTGAACAGCACAGGAATCAAATAGCAGGAGATGGTTCCAGGCTTTCCCTCTCTGCTTCTGTCTTGCTTCTGTCTTGCTGTCCTGGATGTATCACTGCCCACAAAATCCAGGTTAGTGGGTGGGGTCTCCTAGCCCCCTTTGTCTTGCATGAGGCTGTTTAGCTAATGCTCATAGCTCAGGAAGGGGAAGAGATCCCAAGCATTTGGATGAGGTTTAACCCAACCTGCAACAGCACCTAAAGGCACAAACTTGCCTATAAAATACACACACACACACACACACACACACACACACACACACACACACACACACACGGAGCTGTAAAGGATAAAGCATTTGCTTTGGGACAGTATCCTCTTTCGAATCAAGGAGAATACTGGGCTTGCCTCCTTTATTAGCATTTCTGGACAGATGCCATTGGGCTGGGAACTAATTGTTTTGCAGAGTAGGTGGGTGCATATGTCCCGTTACTGTCAACAAAACATAACCTTCCTAGGCTGGTGCATTGATTATATGAAAAATGTCTTTACCGCTCCCTGGTGCCTGTTTATGACCCAAACTGTTTCAACCTGCCAACGGTATTTTAATGATCAAAGATGTTCTGATGAACTGAAACAATGCATGATGCTAATGATAATTATCTTGCATTTATGTAATGCCTTACAGTCAAATGTGCCCCAAAGACCTGTATGAACTGTACTATTTGACATTATGTACTATGCCTGGATACAGGAAGCATGTTGCCTTCCAGTGGAACGAACCCGTTCCATAGTGAAATGCAATGACTATTGAACAGTGCACAGCAATGCTGAATACCAGTTCAGGACAGGAAGTGGACAAATGCTGTACCCACTGGCAAGTTCAGGTGTTGGGGGGTGCAGAGGGAGTGTTGGACAGGGTTGTGGATTTAGGTAAGCAGAATGGAATTAATGAAGTTGGAAACTGATCAGGACAGTGGAGCCCAAACCACTCGTTAATGGTCACAAGTAATCAAAATAGAATTAGTCCCAGCATCATTTTTGCCAGTCTCTATATCCTGATAGTTCACTACGTATTGTACAGCATTCAGCTAAAACAAAAGCAGGTTGCACCAGAAAGTGCTCCATGTTGCACTCCCTGGAAAGGAGGAGAGATCCTGGCCCACAGTAAGGTCCTTTTGCACTGTTGGTGCAATGGGGTCTGGAAAGCGCCCTAAACAAGGAGCTGAATACCCTATCCTAAATGAGTTTAAAACTGGTGTATGGAGGTAGAACTTTAGCCCCACTGTGCTAGGTGCTGGACATATACAGAACTTACAGAGGGTCCCTGCCCTAGAGACATTAAAAACTAAGTATCTCTCTTTGTCAGCTTGTCCTATGTCCTGGTGTTGGGCGATTGGAATGTGGGTTTGAGAGCGGCCAAGGCTTAGCACCAGAGCACTTCCGGTTCTTACTGTGTAATCAGCTATAGCTGAAAGATCTGGTGTAACTCTGGATACTGAAAGAAAATGGCTGCCTTATGCAAATCCGGAAAAAGGGGGTAAAGAAGGGCGTGCATAATGGGTCCTATAGAAGGCACCTGCTAAGACATTTTTTTCTTGCTTGTTGCCCTGACCATATCACAGCTCTTATTGAATCCCTACGCTGGTTCCCCTTTCTTCACCCCACCCAGCTCTGATCTTGACCTTCAAGGGCCTTAACAATGTTGCCTCTCCCTACTTATCCACTCCTGTCTCGTAGCTCTGTGCTCCTGCCAGCTCCACTGATGATACCCGCTTTGGAGGCCTATTTGTTTCCACCTCTCACAACCGCCTCTGTGCTTTCTTCCATGCTTCCCCCAGGTCCTTCCTGCACAGGTGTGCAAAGGCACCACCTCCTTGTCTTCTAAGTCACCCCTTGTGGTGAGGTGAATGTGGAATCCTCCAACTAATGCTGACTGGGTCAAGTGGCTGTGAGGGGTGGATGACATTGGAGAATGTGTGTGTGTGAGATAGCAAAGGTATTTCAAAATGGTGTATGTCCGGTCGGAGCCCTGTCCCCTATGCTTCCCATGCCTCTCGTCTTTGATAGTCTGCGTCTTGCGTAGGGACTGTCTCATACTAAATGTTTGCACAGGGCTTGCAGAATGGGGCCCTGATCTTGACTGGGGCCATTGGGAGCAACTGTAATTCTACTAAATACTTACTTACAATTCCTACAATTTACTTTTGGTAACCCAGGCAATCAGTAACACCCAGTGATGTAACCAAATGATGGCTTGAGCCAAAATAAAGCTCATTCTAAGCTTCAGATATGCCCACAAAAATAATAAAAAAAAAATCAGTGGATGTGCTTAGTGCAAGTATGTGGTGTTGCAATTGTTTCTAGTGAAACAAGTATCCACTGCACCATATTTAAACAAAATCAGATCCAATTATACACCCACTCTTTTGATATACAAACAATGCAGGAACCATTCAAAACGCATGGAACATTTTCCAGATCACTCTGTATCGCAGATTATTTTGCTCCCTTTCGTCACCCCCTCCTAGACTGAAATTGTGTAAAGCTTTAACTTCAAAGCCAAATTGTGAATAACATTGGTTTAACCTGAAATTTAGAGCTAGCATTTCCATGCTCTGTAGACAGGGGCTCCCTGGCCTTTTGCTACCATGCAGCTAGCAACCAGAATTTTAATTTTATAAGCCATGGTTGACTAAACCCAGCACTAGGTCTATTAGATATTATTTGATTTGGAATAGAAAAAAGATTTAAAGATACACTGCTCTCCTATAAACCTTTGTACCTTTTCACACTACCATATGCATGTCTAGACGTTCTGTTTAAAGGACAAGTCCAGATTTTCCCTGATGGATTAAAAAATGGACTCTAAAACTGTTAAATAAACTTACCAGGGATATTCCTAATTTAAATCAGAATGACTGTCTCTAAACAGGTAAATAAGAAGCGGTTATGACTTGAATCATTGCCTATAAAGCAAAAGGATTCCTCTTTCTGTTTCCTGGTTTGTCTTCCTAACCGCAACCATACATTCTGTGGCACCAGTATGTTAAAGATGCTGGCCAAAGTCTTCCACAGTGATTAGTGATTTTAAGTACCTCAATTCTGGGGACCCAATTTGATATACCTTAAAGGGTCCTGATTTTCCCAGTGTTGGTTTGCGGAGCTCAGTGGAAATGAGGGAGCTTTAAATTGTTTCAACTTGAGCACACAAAACTCCTTTTGAAAATCTGTATATAAAGACTTAATCCTGCATTACTGTAAATCAGTGGGAGTTTGGCATGGATTTCAAAGGGGACAGAATTGGGTCCTACAGGAAGAGCGGTTGTTGCATACATCTCTTTATATACTTGCCATCTGCAAGTTTAAATGATGCAGAACCTGTAGTAACAATTGTCAAGTCAACCCTGCTGGACATCTACAAGTCAGTCAGAACGGAAGCTATCTTAACTGTGAATAATACCTTATCTCGTATGTTATGTTTGAGAGAGACAGCTCCAAACTGTCTTTAAAGCCAGCCCTTGTCTTTCAAATATTACTCCTTTTTGGTAGCTAGTGCAGTGTTGCCACCTCTCTCAATTTATTGCAAGTCATGTGGTATCTGGTGTCCTGGAGTCATGTGACTATGGGAGAATCTCCGCTTTCGTTTAAGCGGAGATTCTCTCATAGTCTTAAGGATGCAGGGAAAGGCATGAAAATGCTGCCAAGTGCATCTCAAAGGCTCAGAAATCAAAAGGCAAATAAAAAGCAACACCAACTTGTTTTTAATCTTCTGAAAATCTTGTTAGTTTTAAGCCAATCTCATGATTTTGGGTGCCTGTTTCATGATTTTTGAACCGCTGCGGCTGCAAAACTGCTAAATAATGTTGCTAGTCTCGGCCAAATGAATGGGCCTAGAAAACACCCATTGATCTTCAGGAGCTAACCATCCCACTGCTACTGTAAACTCATAACTAATACAAGTGGCCATTACAATCGACACTAGATTGTGAGTCAGGAGCCAAGAGGGCAAAGCAGGCCAGACCCTCTAGGATATAGTCATGATGCCTACTGGCGAGTGCCGGGCCATCTTTGATAGCTGGGCTGCTATTGGTCAGTTTTAATTTCTGACCAGCCCTGGGATTGGCTGGTGGGCTACTACCTAGAAAAGGTGGAGCTGGCTGCAAACAAGCCTCTTTTTGCTCAGCTTTTCACTGCTATAGATTAGCTGGCAAAGTTTAGTGTAGCACTGAAATTTTTCATTGAAAAATGTGGCTTGTAGCACAACAGGAACACCTCCATTCTGCAGGCAGAAGAAGCAGCTAATATGTTTAGTGTGTGTGTGTGACTGAGGGGCTAGGAAAATCTGCCTGTAACACTTCAGATGCTGTGTCTTGATGCTATGAATGAACCCTCAGGAATTATGCATATGGTAACAATAGAACACGTCCATTGCCACTTACATTTGTTTTTGGGGGCATGGAGAACTGCTTTTTTAAGATTACTAATAACAGTAAATGTGTTCTGTTTATCCCTTGGATCCTGAACATTTTGTTATGTATCAGGATAAAGATTCTTTGGACTTGAAAATGTCCATTTGCACCTAGGAAAAACCTAGCTTTTACAGTACCATATAAAGTTAGCAATGGAATGTGTTTAGTAAATTGCATTAAGACTTTGCTATTATAAATTACACCGCTGTTTAATAGTGTCTCCTCTCCAAATGTTTAACTTTTCCTTTGGCTTTTGAACATGCTGACATGTAATCAAAGGACAAAGTGGAATACAATGAGAGGCCTCTGTGATGTGGCAGTCGTTGTAATAGCTGTTTATTCTTCTGTGTGTTTTGTCATCTTTGAAAGGTATTCAGGAATCTCCAGTACCAAATGGCCATTCCCTCCCGGGTAGAGATTTCCTTCGGAAACAGATGCGAGGAGATCTCTTCACCCAGCAGCAACTAGAAGTGTTGGATCGAGTCTTCGAGAGGCAACATTATTCTGACATCTTCACAACCACTGAGCCCATCAAACCAGAGCAGGTACAATTGTGAACCACCACGCTTTCCAAATGCACATTTTCTGGCTGTAGAAACTTTCTTGCAGGAAATCACCAAACCCTTAGTTCTCAAGTTCTAACTAGGAGAACATTGGAGAGTGGGTATCATACCAAATTCTGTATTAATAAGTGCACAGCAGTCATAAAGGAGTTTGTTTTAAAAGAGTTAAAAGATTCTGCTTAAAGGATACAAAGTGTTTGGGGGTGTGAAGTTGCATCTGATGGTAGCTTTCTAGCAGGATTTGGAAATAAGACCAAGAGTTTCAGAATTCTGCAGCTAAGGTGGGTGCATAATTACTGGGACTGTGCATATAAAGTGGGGTTTTTTGTACATGTAAACGACCAGTGTGTGATCTAATTAGCCATTTGCTCAGGCAAATAACTGATTTGTGTATACAATTTGGATGACTGCACGTGCAGGTCAGTTGTGTAGTTCTGAAAAATCTGGTCCTGTTTTTAGGAAGGTCTTATAGCTCCACTCCTGTTTTTCACACATGCTCAGAAAGCACTTACAGGCGTTGACTTACTCTGTTTGCTAAGTAGCAAGTTCTCGCTGCTGTTAGGCCACTGCCTTCTATTTAGTCACAGGTGCAGAACGTGTCTTTGTTGTCGTCTGTGTGATGTAGAAATTAAACTATTGCTGTCAGTTCAAGTATAGGGCTCACTTGCCACTGGCTCTGTATTTAGCAATACGTCCAGTTAATAATTGGCAATATCCTGCATTTCCACCAGGGCTCCAGGCGGTAAAGGTGGAAGGACTGATCTCCCTTGCTCGCACAAATCCATATGAGAGCAATGGAGGGCTATCCAGAAAGTGGAGAAATCTGGGTTCTGGTAGCAGCTCAAGGAATGGAGAAATATATTGTGCTATAAGTTTTTTGAGAGAGTCCTATACAGTGCTGAAAATTATGCATTACATTGGAAGTTCCATGAGCCTTCGATCACCAGCGTGATCTTTAAATACTGGAGAAGCTTCCGCTTGGTTTTGTGGTCGTTGAAGTGTGTACTCCTTATGTATGTTGCAAAGCCCCTTTTCACTAGATCACAATTCATATCCAGCAGTGATGGGGTGAGGAGGGACAAGGGATCAGATCACAATGGGCTTGTTGAGTTCCTAGTTCGGAAAAGCAAACGAGGCTGTTGCTGTGGGTGAGAGGAAAGCAAACAGTGAGAGACTCAGAGTGAAATGCCTTTGTGTGCCACTAGATGGTGGTTATTCCATCGCTAACGTCCGTCATGGTAACGTGAAGATGCTAGCACAGCACTTGTCCACATTGTCATTGTAGACTCTTTCCATGCCGGTCACATAAGTCTTTAGCTGCTAGTTCTCTTTCAGTTTCCTTACATTCATGGGTCAAAAATGATTGAAAAGAAAACGCTGTGCTGGAAAAAGGCCGCTTTGCCACCACCTTGAATCTTCCTGATTCTGAAGGATCCAGCGTTGCTCAGAATTGGAGTTCAAAGTCAGAGTACACAGCATGGCAACAAATCTAGGCCGGTGAAGTGTTGTAGGGTACTGAACCCCTGCTGCTTACCTGTTGCTCTAAGCAGAACAAATGGATTAGCCCAGGTGTGCTGGTATGCTCTCCTGACCACCACACATTCAGCTGGCTGTGGTGAAGATCGATCACATCAGATCCTCTCATCTGTATTTTTGCGTGGCTGGGCCTGTTAGTTAGCTGTGAGTTAAACAGGAGGAATGGGCTCATTAATTTAATAACTAAGACCCGGATCCTCCAAGGTATGCAGGCACCTAATGCCCACTGAAATCTATCCATTCGGCATCTTCATACCCTGGAGGATCTGGGCCTAAGGGCATGACACTGTCAGGTGCTGGGCACCTACTAAGAACTTCTGAGTGTCTGCAGCTCCTGTTGAGGTGACTGGGAGCTGAGGGTGTTTAGCACTGTGCAGAACAGGCCAGCAGAGGATTTGAGATGTGTAATCAAAAATGGAGTTTGCAGCCTGATTGCCATATAGAGGTCTGAGTGCATTTGCCCGCCTGGGGAAGGTGGGACCCAGGGTCTCCGTGTGTACGACGAACTGGTGGTTATTTGCACAGCTAGAAGAACGGCAATGAACACTGATGCTATGTACGGTAGCTCTGCTCCATAACTTATAGCAGATGGAGCCCACCTCAGTCCTCCGAAGAGAGGCTGGCTTAGCCCTGCAGACGTGACGCCCCCTGAAATGGGGAGCGTCTCTGGCTCCAGTCTCAGACTCAAAGAAATCAATTAACAATGTTGAAGATATTAATTGCTAGAAGGGGAAACCCAGAAATCTCCTGGCAATCTATAGTCACAGCCGCCTTAAGAGCCTGACCCAAAGACCATTGAACATAATGGAAAGAATCCAGCTGAGTTCAAGGGACTATGGGATAAGTGCTAAACTAGCAATGGGGGAAGGAATGATTAAAAGGAGACACAGAAATATGCTGACGCAAGTCATTCGCCCCAGACGTGTGGCATGCTGCCCCTTGTGACGATAAACTGCCGGCTCCCTCACTACAGTAAATAGCCATAAAGATCTGCCCTTTTCCCAGGTTTAGTAATTTTACTCAGGCCCAGCCTTTCTTGAGTTCAGGAAGTGGTTTTCTTGAGTGGGAGCTTCAGGCTATTCGCACAGGTGAATTACAATTCTCTGTCCATTCGAATACGGAGCCTCCCGCAGTTCTGCCTTGGGAGCACCCGGGGAGATTTTCAAATGAGTGGTGAGTGAAGATGTGGTCAGGTTTTGAGATGTTTGGGGCATTGGCTCTTGGGTTTTGGCTCAGCCTGTCAGAGAGAGAGAGAGGTCATCTGCGACGTTTAGAGGTGGATCCTGGTTTGGATTTTGAGCCCCTTCAAAGTTTGTGGTGGTTGGATCACAGCATGTTAGTTTGATGTCCACTCTAAATTGAGGCTCTACAAACGAATGGCAAAACCCTCCTGTCCCATGCTCCCTCTGCGCTTGTGGAGCACAAATGGGTGACTGTGGGAGCTCCATGTGCAGATCAGGCTGACGATCTTCAGTGCAGGATCTTCTGTTTGGAGGTAGCTTACCATGGGCGAGGTCTAGGTGCAGTGCAGGGAGGAGGTTGCACTCACTCCATGGCTGGCAGTGCCCCTGCCCCTCTGTGCACCCACATGGATGGAATTCAGGCTGAACTGGTTGAAATTCTCCCCTGGGCTCTTGTTGGTACATGACTCTGTGTATGTGGCAGTGTTATGTCCTGAATTAGGGCGCTTACTTACCTTGCTGAACGCTTACCCAAAAAAGCAGCCCCGCTGATGCCGCGTGGACACGCTCCACTGTCTGTTCCCAGTCTATTTTGTTTTATTCTAGCCTGGGCATAGCCCATGCCAGCTCATTGTGTGCAGTTGTCAGAGCCCATAAGCCAAGTAAGATTCAGTGGTGTCAGGACTGGTGTGGGGGACTTCTGAAGAAATTCCAGGCTACAAGAGACCCTGGTGCAGCTTCGGAGTCAGCCTGGCTCTGGAAATGCTGTGCCTGATGACAGATGGTTAAGTCCTCATGGCACTTTTCATGCAAGTAGGTGCGACAGCATCAATTCCGGCTGCTTCCAACTGTGCTTCGTCTGAAGTTTCAGTTCTCTGTGGTATTCGGTTTTGCTTCCTGCCCTAAACTGTTGTGTAGTTTTTTTCCTCCGATCTGCAAAACAGCTGCTGTGTGGTACCCCAGGGGGGACTGCAATGCAGAGGAGGGTAAACTGATTGATTGTGGTTTATATGGAGCATTTGGCACATCTGAGAGACTTCAGGCTGGGTGTTGTGAGAATACACTCACTCGTGTTTTTGGGGAGTTAATCTATCAATAAGCACCATAGAAAAGCCCACGAGGAAATTCTATCTTCAGAGCAGGGTTTGAATAGTGTGCAGTAAATAAGGCTGGGGTCATGCACTGAACAATGAGGAGAAAACAATGTTGAATAGCTGCTTGTTTACTGAGCATCTTCCAGTCAGTGCACTGAACAAGACAGGCTCCTGGGTCAAATAGTGTATGATCCTATCATTAAAGGATGTATCATAACACTGTTACACAAGGGGGGCGAACTAAGGAGCAACAGGCAACCTTAGATGTGACATTTCCGAACTTTTGAGTGCTTGCCTTTTCAACCTACATTTTCTTTTAATGTACAGTTTTGTATGCATAAATGCATATGTACATATTGGAATGTTAAGGTTATAAAGTCAAGCACTCACAAGTTAAGTCGCCCATGCAACCTTGATTTGATCTCCTTGCGCATATGCTTTCTGGGTGGGGAAAAATACAAAAGAACCCCTCCTGTAAGCATTAATTTCTTTTGTCCATTTTGTGTCCTTATCTGTATCACTTTCTGCAAGCATCCCGGGATCAGTTTGTACCGGCAGAAACTTTTGGCATAACATAGATTTCATGTATTCCTGGGAACCGAATTTTAAATTCTCTCTCACAAATATTGAAGCCCTATTGCATTCTTCTAATCAAGAAACAAATTGACACATGCTATCTTTTTGATCAGTCACAGCAAAGCAACCCAGCTTGAGCTTCGAATATTTCTGGTCCATCTGCAAAGAGAGACATTCAAACCATCTTTTCCCAGGCTGGGATCAGAACTTACTTTTCTTTTCTGTGTCATCCTGGTGTGAGGGCCAGTTCTTGCTGTTAGCTACCTCTTGATGGAGCTTTATGGGACACGCCAATTGCCCACCCGAGAGTGTCTCTCTTCTGGGGGCAGGAAATATAACTTTGTTGCTGTAGTTGTGCTCCACATCCTGTTACTGTTCCTAGTGCCACCAGCAGCTGAACTGTTTCTACTGGTACCTGCCAGCAACCTCAGGCAAAAAACCAAGAAATGTTTAGTGAGCACAAATTTACATAAAGTAGATTAAGCCTCACATAGGCTGCATGGTTGGCCCTGATTGCCACCAGCAGTATAACTGCATGGAGCAATCACTGCTGTCAACAAGGAAAGCTACTGCTTGCGCTGGAGAAGCTTATCCCAGGCTTTCAAGAATGTACAAACTCCACCAGGCCTTGCCTGTCCGCACTAAGTGCAGCTACACTGAGAGCAGGCCACAGAGAGCTGTTATCAGTTTTGGTCTCCAGTCTAGACAATGCCTTAGGGTGTGTCTTCGCTGCAGAATTCACTTGGCTGTTGCTTAGATGTTGCCCCAACCTAGCCCCGTCCATTCGCATAACCGTCTCACCTGGGCATGGGGTGGTGCTTTAATCTGGACTAGTTGGCCGATCTGGGGCTATCAGCTAAAGCCCCAGTGCTGCTTCTATTCAGCTGGCTCTGCCCACTTTCCACAGAGGACACAAGCTGGTTCCGCTCTGTGCTGATAGTCCTCCATTGCCTCCCCACAGTTCTGCCCTTGAGCCCAGAAGGACAGACAAGATCTTCCATGACTCGCTGGGAAAGAATCCTAAAGTGATTCAGTGGATGGCTGCACCAAGAACCATGGGATGTGCCACCAGAAGTCCCAGCGACACACACTGGAGAGCGTAGCAATGTGTGGGGAACCAGTGACTCTTGACTGGCTTTGCAGTGTGGCTGCTCCCACCCGAGCTGGGCTACTTTGGGTGCTCAACGTGGGTCAACAGTACCCAGGTCTAACTGTGAAGGGGAGAATCCCCTTAGATTGGGGCAGGATTCCTCAGCTAAGTGGGGAGAGACTTCCATACACTCTCCATACTATAAGGAGAGAACACCCCAAGGAATTTGCCCTCTCCCCTCCAGCAGGCTCCTAAATGCCAAAGTCACTTTTTAAAATGGGACATACACTCCTAAGTCACTCTGGCACTTCTGAAAATTTTACCTAAGAGTTGGCAGAGAAATGGGGCAAACTTTCAAGAAAACATTCGTGAAAAATTCCTCCGGGTTTTCTCTGTCCGCCGATGAAATTTGTTACTGGAAAACATTCCAACCATTCCTATCGCTGGTTGTCAAATGAGTCACATTGTTCACCCCAAATGTGAAAAATCCATCTTATTTCTGTGGTCCATATTTGAAACAGATGAAAAATGTTGCTGAAAAATCAACATTCAGAGAACTTTGACCAGCTCAGAGGCGCTGGAGGTTTGAGGAGATACAGGCTGCTTTCCCCTCTCCCATCCCAAGGACAGCAAATGGGAAGGGCATCCCATGGCCTGTGGAATGAGGCGATCGCTGGGGTGGACCGTGAGATCTGCATTCATAATTTTGGCTCTGATGAAGTGGGCTATAGCCCATGAAAGCTTATGCTGAAATAAAGTGGTTAGTCTCTAAGTTGCTACAAAGTCTTCCTTGTCTTATTTATGGATACAGACTAACATGGCTGCAAATCTTAAACCTGATATAAATAACGTGGAACTTGGTAGCTTCAAAACATTTTGTCTGAGTTTCACTTTGAGATTTTTACATTCTTTAGAACTTGATATGAAAAACTTGTGGTGCAAAAACATACTTAAGTGTATCTGCAATTAAGTTTTGTACCCTAAAACTATTGTGTTTTGTTGAGGTCTAATCTCTGATCCATACTGTTTTCTAATCTTGCATGTATCTAGGACAGTCATTGTTTAACAGCAACAGCTCAGATCCTTAGCTGATGTAAATCAGGGTTGTTGCATTGCAGTCAGTGAAGCTACTCCAATTACACTAGCTGAAAATCTGGCCCAATATAAGCAGCAGAATCAGACAACTATTTAGAAGATTTGGGTCACTGAATTTCCTTTAAAAAAAAATCTGAACTGGATTTCTGTCTCCACTTTAAATGGATTTGCTGTTACACTCCAAGCATTGCGCACGGGTCCGCCCCTCATTGAAGCCAACAAGAATATTTCCATTGACTTCAACAGGACTTAGATCAGAGCCATAATGAGGCATAACTTGATGTGACCAAATACAACACTATGTGAATCAAAGACTTACAAGAAAACCACTTAATAGCAGATAATTCCCAGCTCTGTGCAGCAATTTTCCTGTTGCCTTTGGATTGGACGCCAAATTCAGTTTGGGATAAAATTTGAATATTTTTGGATTTGGATAAGCATTCAGGAGTTTGTTTAAAAAATTGGATGACAAATCCATCAGGTGGAAGGGAAAAGAAATGAAATTCTATTCAAAATGAAATACTGCTTCCTAAATCTCCTTTGCTTTAGAAAGAATCAGGATAAGGAAGGGGGAGCAAGTACGTGTCTCTTGGCACTTGTGCTGAGAGAGAGACTTGGTTCCCTTTGAAAATTTTCAGTTTTCACTTTTATGAATAATAATCTTAAAAGAACCACGTGCCAAACTGAGAGCATGTGTTTTCCACTTAAAGGAAGGACTCTGCAGTATCTGTAGGAATAAAACTGCTGAAAGAGGGCTAAATGAATGGTAAACTCCTTATACAGTTCAAATTTGGGCTGCAGGTATAAAAACACACAAAACAATGACATAATGAATGATTTTTTTTTTCTGGTTGAATTGATTCACCTACTTGCAAAGTGCAATCATTAGATGAACACAAGGCAAGGAGCTGATGGGATGATCACTACTTGTGCAAAGCTGCTGGACTATGAAGAATGCAACTTGGCTTCCTGTTAGGAACTAACTTTTTTGATGAATGATGACTTCTGCCAATCTTATTAGTGTTAAAGGGGAAAAATGATTAAAGCATGAAAATTCCTTGAATCTCCAAAGTTCATTCCTAGTGAAATTAACTATGCTGGATCCTAAAACAAAAAACATAAAGCCGATATTTATTGAAACCTTACAAAAACTTTGTGGTCTAAGACCAAATAATGATAAAATCATCCCTGGCAACAGTTGCACCCAGGGCTGGCTCTAGGTTTTTTGCTCCCCCAAGCAAAACAATTTTTGGCTACTCTTCCCTTTCCTTTTTTGGGGGCTTTTACACATTTGCACTTTGCAATGTTTTGGGTTTTTTTTGACTGTTTAAAATAAAAAAAATGAAAACAGAGAATTTGTAGTTAGAATAAGTAAATAAAGCAATGCTTTACCCACCTTTACCAAGGTTTGATTACTCTGAAAGTTGAAACGATTTAAAACAAGTTCAAACACAAGCAAAATATTCAGTACCACACGCTAAACCACTGGCACCGACACGACACAGATATTGGAGCAAATGGAGCCGTTAGGGCAGCACAGTACACACAAGTAATCGTGATTCCTGATTTAATTAATAACCGTTAACACATTTACACACGCTCACATTATGAGTGACTGTGACATGATATTTTTCACATCACATTCTTATCGCACTACTGGAGATTTTTTTGATCTTCATGTATTTTTTTTCCGTATGTTGGTGGATTTTTCTGAAAAAAAAGGGATGGCCGGTGCTGGAATGCCGCCCCTGGAAATGTGCCGCCCGAAGCACGTGCTTGCTTTGCTGGTGCCTAGAGCTGGGCCTAGTTACTCCTTCTGGGCACAATCTTTCACTCATTCGCTGCTTGTAAAGTCTGTGTGTCAAATTCTGCTCTGTTATTCCATTGCAAACCCCACTGACATCAGGGGGGTTTGTACAAGTGTTTAACTGAGGCCTGGCTGAGTCACAGCCTCTCCTAGATAGTGTGCAAAGGCAATGAGTTAAAACAATTAACATCCAGGTAAACTTCTGTTTCCCAAGACTTCCCTGCAGTATCCCCTGCTCCTACTATCCTAGTTCTCTTTTGACAGAGAGCCACTCTCAACTTTTTTGTATCCCTTTTGGAGTTAACAAGCCACACGTACCACTATACTTCAGCAGCTTTATACAGGTTTCTAATGCCCAATGGGCTACCCAAAAAGCTATGCCACTGGGAGAGTAACTGAAAACCAACTTTGGGCTATTGGGGATACAAGGTGTTGGGTTAAAACTTTGTGCAACAGGATGAATTCTGATAGCTGTGATCACCTGAGAGAGTGAGACTCTACTCCGGGGTGGGCAAACTATTGCCCGTGGGCCACATGTAGCCCATGGGACTGTTCTGCCCGGCCCTTGAGCTCCTGTCGGGGGCAGCTGTCCCCTCGCCCCCTCACTGTCAGTATGCCTCGCCATTGGCACTCTGGCCCGCCGCTCCTGCCGGGCAGTGCAGCAGTGGCGTGGCTGGCTCCGTTGGGGCTCAGAGCAGCATGGTAAGGGAGTGGGGAGATGGGGGCGGGGTTTGGGGTTGGAAAAGGGGCAGGGAGTCCTGGAGGACAGGGAGCAGAGGGTGGTTGGATGGGGCGGAGGTTAGAGGAAGGGGGCGATCAGGGGAGCGGGGGATGAGGTCCCGGGGGGCAGTTGTATGGATAGGGGTTGGGGCAGTCACAGGACAGGGAGCAGGGATGTTGGATGGGGGAGGGGTCCCTGGAGCAGGCGGTCAGAGGACAAGGAGCAGCGGGGGTTGGATGGGTCGGGAGTTCTGATGGGGATGGGAAGGGTGAGGAGGCGGATAGGGGGCGGGGGCCAGGTAGTTTGGGGAGGCACAGCCTTCCCTACCTGGCCTTCCATATAGTTTCACAACCCCGATGTGACCCTGGGGCCAAAAAGTTTGCCCACCCCTGCTCTACTCCTACCTGTGCTACTGAGAAGAATTGTTTCCTTTTCCTGGAAACCAAAAGAAATTCATCATGATGAAATATACTGAACCCTGTCTGAAACAACTATTCTTTATGCCCTGATCCAATGCCAGTTGGAACCAATGAAAGACGCCCATTGGGTTGCAGTGGCTATTGAATTGGGCTATCTGCGGGCTAATATTTGCTTTGTACTTCTCCATAATATGACTGTTACACCGGACAACTTTTACAGCCAAGCAGAACATCCTGGAGATGTGCATCTTTATGCACTAGGAAGGAAAGTGTAATAGATGGCCATCCACTATACAGTAATCAGCAGGATTTAACACATCTTCTCATGGAGAATAAATACTGTCTCATTTCATCATTTCTTGTTTGAGCTGCAGTAGTTGCTGCTGTTATCCCTGAAAAATGGCAGTGGAACAGGTTGGGGTAAAGATAACCTCAGAGGAAAATAGATTTACAAAGAATTTTCTCACGCAAGTAAAACTACCTTTGATTCTGTCTGTAGTTTTATTGCGGGGAGAGGGAGGCAGCTCCTAAATCTAGTACAAGAAAGTACATCAGGAAAGAAAAACCTTCTCCTATTTACTCTCAGTAGACTATTAAACAACACCAGGCTATTAATTTGGCTTTTGAGTCTTCACTAAAGCCCATAAAAGCGCACAGTTGTCAAATGGAGTTCATTTTAATTTCCTTTCAATCACAGTAAATTATTCAGGTGATAAATCAGCTGGGGCAGCCTCCTGGCTGTAATAGAAACCCTAATTCCTGGCTAATTATCCAGCCCATTGCTGCCAACAGATCAATACCACTGCACAATGGGAAAGGGCTAAAGGCCTGTGATGGGCAGAGGCAGAAGACAGCAGCTGGGGACAGTGACATGCCTGTGACCTCCCTCGAAGTTCAAAGGTCGCAGGAGGCTAAACTGTGCAAAGGGTCTGACCACTGCCTTTTTTGTTTTTTTTAAAGGAATGCATCCCCTTCCAGGATCTAATTTATCCCCAGACTCGCAATATTTTGCAGAGGCAATTATAACATTGCAATTCACAGCTTGTCCTTCTGCCTTTGCCTTTGTTACCGTGGCTTTGCTATGTACAGGGAGCTAATCCCGCCGTCTGTCTGAGAGTGTGTATGGACCAGAGACAGCCCCTGCTGGGTTCTTGTCTGGCGTGGAATTCAATTTGCCTCTCCAGCTATATAAATAAGAGTAAAATATACTTCCTTTTTCTTCGGCTTACCATGTCTAAGACATGGGGCAGGCCCTTCCTCTTGTCAGAAGGATTTGAGCCATCCATTTAAATCTCTTGCACTTCCGAGTATGCTGTTCCTCAGCAAAACAAAAAGTGGCCAACTAACAAGACGAGGCCTGGTTTGACCTTAGGTTATATTAGAGTGGATGGCATGGAAGATAGTCCGATGGTACAACTCTGAACTGCCAGACAGGAGCTCTATGGTAGGTGTGAATCCTGTTCATGATAGCTAGCTACTTAGGCTTCCAGGGAAAAATAGTGTGGCCAACTCTGGGCACAGAGAGGCGTGTGTTTTGTAGAGTTCAAAAGGATCCATCGGAGTAGTTAAAGAGCAGTTTTGATTGGCTCTGAAGGAATTCCTGTCCAATCGTCTTTGGCTAGATAGTGGCTTTGAGAAATAGGCAAGAGTTGAAGTGGGGGAAAATAGGGTGCAGTGGATCAGGGCTCGATTCAAAGTGCATTTCACTAGAGGAGGGGGAAGTAATTCTTTAGGAAACTAGACAGTACTTGCATTATTCTCTCTTTCAGCCATTGGCAAGACTTGGCTGTTCAAAACCTGCTCTTTATCCAAAGACCTCCAAGGGTGGAGATACCTAACCCTCCATTTCAAGAGTTCTTTTGCTTTTCTCCTCACTGCCCTCTTCTCCCCCCCCCCCCGCCCCAAATAATCCATGTAAATGTATTTTTACAGCTGGGGTGAAGCCAAAGAGTCTATTCTAAAAAGCAGCTAAACCAATCTCTCCTGCTAGAAGCTCAAATGAGATGGAACTGCCAGGATTTTGAGAGTGAGGAGAAGGGTGTGGTTGCCCTATAAGGAGGGAGCAGGGAACGTGATTATAGCAGATATTTTGATCAATTAGAATAACTCCTTTTGAACTATTTTGTTTCTTTAAGATGGATGCTTTGTGTGATCTCGTGTTATCTTGGTTATATGTCATCTTTAGGCCAGGTTAGTGAACACTGTGAGTGCTTTGTCTCTGGATTTCCGCCCCCCTCCCTGATGAAATATCCCTGGCCATCCTCTCTCTTTTGAAATTGTCATGGTGAATTCAGCTAAATATCTCGTGTCTGTCTTGATTGCCATTCCTGTGTCCACACTTCCAGTGTTCCTTGTAGGTCAGTGTGAGTCCATACTTCCTATCACCATTGTCTCATATAAAGAAAATGACTTCTGCTGTCGGCAAAAATAAGTTTGTTCATTGTTGTTCTGGAAATATATGATGGATATTCTCTATACAAGACGCATCATAACAGGGCTCTTTTGTTTCAAATAGCAGTGGTCAGTTTTTTCTCCCCGGGGCAGTTTTTCCCCTCAAAACCCACATTTTTGTAAAAACTGAAATATTTTAGGGAATATGTGAAGTTCAATTAAATTTTCCTTGGGAAAATGTCTAAACGAACAGGCTCAACTTTCTTATTTTGGGTCAATAATTCCAATAGTTCTGATCATTGCTGATAATTTCTGAACTGGAATGAAAACAAATGTCAAATGATCAATATCTCTGGTGAAATGGAAATTCCAGTTTGTGATCAGCTCTCGTTCTGAATCTCCCAGGAGCGGAATTCTCAGAATTTCCATCGACTTCACGGGGAGTTGAGTACTTCCAGCACCTTGGACTTGGCTCCATAGTGAACGATCTCTATTTGCTTGCTCTGTTGTTTGTTTTTATGGAGTCTAGAGGGCCCACCCAACTTCAAAGGCCCATTTTGCTAGCATGCAGATTGTATGAAAGAGTCCCTGCCCTGACAACCTTGCAGTCTCAATAGGTGCGAGAGAGGAATTATTAGCTCGGTTTTACATAGAAGGTTGAAGCCCAGAAAAATTGTCTCCTTAAAGGTCACGCTGGGAGTCTGTGCCAGAGCTGGGAACTCAGTCCAGATCTCCTGGCTCCCGGTTTTGTACCTGAACCACCTTTCCACTCTGTGGGTGAAGGGAACGTTGGTAGTTTTCTTCATTTTGCGGCCTAAAGACATTCATCTTTGTAGAGAGAGATGAAAGGAGATACCTGTTGCTGTAACAAAAAATGTTATTTTTAGCTTCTAATTCTGCTATTAAAGAGGAACTGCACAACTTTTGTATATAGGAACCCTTTTTTTAAAAAAACAAAAAAATGAACAAACAACCTCCCTTCCTTTCTGACTAGTGGACTTTTGTGTGTACATTTTTCAGGAAAAAAAGTATATTTCACATGTGTTGCACTTCGTTGTGACATGTCCTCTTGGATGGTGGTCAGTCACATTGTGCTGTGTTATGTGACACAAAGTAACAGTGTTACTGCTGCTGCTCTGTGTATTGCATGACAATTAACTGTAGTTGCTGAGAATTTCATGGAAACTACAGCTGCAGAAACCCAACAGCTTGCGAACAGGCTTCAGAAACAACTTTTTTATTCCTGAAGGATTGTCACTGCCTGTGCAAATGACGCCCTTTGTGATTGGAAGCAGCTAATGGTCATTTCTTCCCTTCCAGAAAAAAGGAAAATGTATTAAAAGTTTAAGAACGGAAGGGATATTAAAATAGCCTTATTGTAACTAGAGCTGGGCAAATAAAAATTTGGCATCTGAACCAAAAAATCTGAAAAATATTAGCTTTGCGATTATGCAAAATTAAATTGTTTTTCTTACCAAAATGAAAAGCCCAAAACCCCCTTCATTTTGGGTCAGGTTGTGTTTTTACCCTCTCCTTATTGTCGATTTAAATTTAAAAATGAAAAATAGAAACCCTTAGTGTTCTATTGTGTCACTTTTAAAACTACTTTTTTGGAATTCAGTTTAAAAAAAACAGGGAGGGGGAAACAATTCTCTGAATTTGACCCAAATCCACAGTTTCAGTTGACCCCAAACTGCATTTTTTTGGCTCACAAGTTATTCTGCAAAAAGATTTCCGCAAGCTCTAATTGCAACACAAATGGGAAAAACGACAGGGTAGTCACAGGTAAGGCTGTAATATCCCTCTCAGCTGCAAGAGCTTTGGGGTTAGATTCTGTTGTAGGTCCCCAGTATTGTGAGTGTCCCAGAGCCCACCCTCTGCTCAGTCTCTCCAGATCATGATTCTGGGCATGGGGGGAGAGCAGGCTGCAGTTCTCCCTTCTCACGAGCAGAGAGGGACTTGGAACTCTGGGTCCACCCCCTAAATACGGACGGCAAAGCTGAGCTGGTCTGAGGGGACAGTACCTATACCAGTAAAAGGCTGCCCTCATTTCCAAGTACTTCCCCTGTGCAGGGGGGAACCCAGAAAGACTCCTTCCATGGGAGTGCACCAATGCATTACCCCTTACACAAAGGCTCAGTCACCTTAGCATGAAGAAGAAGGGACTGCTGGTTTTTGTCCTAACTTTGCAAATTCTCTCTAGGCCCGACTAGAGTAGTAGTTAAGTTCTGCCCAGGACCAGATCGCTCGCTGCCTAACAGAAACACAATCAGTAAGATCAAACTTAGGCTTGGAAGGGTTAGATTTTTATCAGTAAATGTCGGTAAACATCCATTTCACCATGGACACCACCTCCCGCCCCAAAAAATGTTCCATTGACTATCTGAATTTACCAATAAACAAAGTAAGAAAAATGCATGAGAAACAGTTTAAGTTTGATGTAAGGATATTTGCTTTGTATGCAATTTGTGTTTTAATGGTTCTAAAGCTTTTAACTTTTGGAATCTCGATGTCTACTGTCATTAAATAGCTATTGTCTGGACCCTTCTGTAATCTCCCACAACTGTGAAAATGTCAGTCGATTAAAAATAGAAATATATGCTTAAAAATAAACAGCGATATTACCTGTTGAAATGATAAATACATAAATCTAATTCTGCCAACTCTTCATATGCTGCATATTTACACCTATGTGCTTTTACCTCTTTTCCCATGAAAATTGTGCCAGTTGCTCATTTTATTCATTTCACAAGCTTCACTGAAAGCAAAAGTGTGTTGCTTTTAAACCCGATGTAAAAAGAAATACATACCTATTTCTGATTCAAATCTCAGCTCCCCATTGATTCCAGTGGAGTTATTAAAGGTTTGCAACGATGTAACTGAGATGAGCGTTTGTTTCAAGAATTTCTAGTTGTGTAGGTGTATAGAATCTTTATGAGTGTCCTAGACTATAAGAATTCTAAATATACCCTATAACACACACACTGGAATATCCTCGCAGCACTAGTTCTTTCTAGGTATGTTGGGCTTGGATTTAATTCCACTATCCCACTACCTGTTACCTCGTTTCTCAGCTGCGGTAACTATAATATCCAGCTACAGCTTTTTAAACACCCTCATCATCTCCAATTTTGCTTTGTTTCTTTATCTCAGGCAGACTATGATGGGCCACCGTACAGCTCCTTGCTTCAGCCTCCAAGGTACCACACAGAAAAGAATAAAAGAGAAAGTTGGTTATTGCCACTTCCCACTATTCCTAGTAGCTGGGGTTGTGCAAATTCTTCTTGTTTGACGGGGGAAAAAAACTGAGTAAGCGAGAAAACCCCACCTTTCTGGTTCTGCTGCTGTTCTATCCTATGCCAGTGAAAGACAGCAGAACACTTGTGGTGGATGCCAGCATGAGTATTGGCCAAACATCTGAATAAGATAACTCGGCTACAGATTCTTATTGTACTAGGTTCTTATACTGTGTCATTGACCTAGTATGTGATCTAGTATATTGTACTATACTAGCGGTCTGTCCCTTCCATTGCTTATGAATGAACTGTTAAGAGATTGAATTACTTTAGAATAAACGACTTAAAAAAAACAACTGTCAGTACTAGTTCGCAGAAGCAGCTGCAGTGACAAAGGTGATCTTAATTTACCGATCAACTGTTTCCCTCTTGCTTTATTATGTTTTACTTGCCAGGAGTTTTCCTGCTGCTTGTATGGTGTTAATCTGACATGCAGTTGCATGTCAGGCGGAGACATAAGTGGATGACTCTTTTTTTAGTTCTGAGTTTATTTTTTTACTTTTTTTCCCTCCCAAAGCAACCAATGGTGCAGTTCCAAAGAGTGAACTTGCATTTTTAAACGATGAGATACTGAGAACTGGTGATGAGCGCTACAGAAAGTTCATTTTGAAAGTGAAATGCAGTTTCAGTTTTTTACTGCTTTCTTCCTTCCTGCTCTCAGACATCTGTCTGTGGAAATATAAATTCCCTGGGAAAACAGTTTCTGCTTGGTGCTCTCTCAAGACCTCCTTTGGCCTTACTTTCTCCATTTCACAGGCTGCGTCTGCACTAAAGATCTTTTTTTGTTTTGCAAAACATTTCCACTGTTGCTATCACTAGTTCTATCCTGCTTGAGGCAGCACCAGTCAGGGTCATAATGCCTATAGGGTCTCAGGCGACCACATGTTCTAACCGCCATGTTGTCTAAAATGACTCGGAGAGCGCTGTGGCTAAAATGTCAGCAGCTGCTAGCACCTTGTCTCCGGTAAAGCTAGATCACTGGTAGCAATTGTCGAACATTCCTGGAAAGAAGGAGCATAATGTAGACAAGTTCAGATGTTCAAGCATGCTTGGTGTAGGCTTGTAAACACTTCAAAGACTCAGAGGGGTAGCCGTGTTTGTCTGGAATTGCAGAAGTGACAGAGTCCTGTGGCACCTTAAAGACTAACTAAAGTATTAGAGCATAAGCTTTTGTGGGCTAATACCCACTTCGTTGGACGCATGCAGTGGAAGTATCCCGGGGCAGGTATAAATAGGTAGGCAAGAACCAGGTTAGAGATAACAGGGTTAATCCAATGAGGCTGAACCAGCTTGTTATCTCTAATCAAGGAGGGTGAGGTATTCCTCTAGCAGCTGAACTGGAGGTGAGAACAGCGAGAGAAGAAAAACTGCTCTTGTAGTTAGCTAGCCATTCATAATCCCTGTTCAGTCCTGAGGTGATTGTGTCAAATTTGCAAATGAATTGCAGCTCTGCAGTCTCTCTTTGCAGTCTGGACTTGAAGTTTTTTTGCTGCAAAATGCTGACCTTTAAATCTTCTATGGTGTGTCCGGTGAGGTTGAAGTGCTCTCCTACAGGTTTTTGAATATTGCCATTCCTGATATCTGATTTGTGTCCATTTATCCTTTTTCGTAGGGACTGTCCAGTTTGGCCGATGTACATAGCAGAGGGACATTGCTGGCATATGATGGCATATATTTCATTGGTAGATGTGCAGGTGAATGAACCAGTGATGGTGTGGCTGATCTGGTTAGGTCCTGTGATGGTGTTGCTGGTGTAGATGTGTGGGCAGAGTTGGCTTTGAGGTTTGTTGCATGGATTGGTTCCTCAGTTAGAGTTATTATGGTGCAGTGTGCTGTTGCTGGTGAGAATATGCTTGAGGTGGTCGGGTTCTCTGTGGGCCAGGACTGGCCTGCCTCCCAA
>ML677392.1:9751489-9830958 GCA_007922305.1 Dermatemys mawii | reverse complement strand
CCCCAAATAATCCATGTAAATGTATTTTTACAGCTGGGGTGAAGCCAAAGAGTCTATTCTAAAAAGCAGCTAAACCAATCTCTCCTGCTAGAAGCTCAAATGAGATGGAACTGCCAGGATTTTGAGAGTGAGGAGAAGGGTGTGGTTGCCCTATAAGGAGGGAGCAGGGAACGTGATTATAGCAGATATTTTGATCAATTAGAATAACTCCTTTTGAACTATTTTGTTTCTTTAAGATGGATGCTTTGTGTGATCTCGTGTTATCTTGGTTATATGTCATCTTTAGGCCAGGTTAGTGAACACTGTGAGTGCTTTGTCTCTGGATTTCCGCCCCCCTCCCTGATGAAATATCCCTGGCCATCCTCTCTCTTTTGAAATTGTCATGGTGAATTCAGCTAAATATCTCGTGTCTGTCTTGATTGCCATTCCTGTGTCCACACTTCCAGGGTTCCTTGTAGGTCAGTGTGAGTCCATACTTCCTATCACCATTGTCTCATATAAAGAAAATGACTTCTGCTGTCGGCAAAAATAAGTTTGTTCATTGTTGTTCTGGAAATATATGATGGATATTCTCTATACAAGACGCATCATAACAGGGCTCTTTTGTTTCAAATAGCAGTGGTCAGTTTTTTCTCCCCGGGGCAGTTTTTCCCCTCAAAAACCACATTTTTGTAAAAACTGAAATATTTTAGGGAATATGTGAAGTTCAATTAAATTTTCCTTGGGAAAATGTCTAAACGAACAGGCTCAACTTTCTTATTTTGGGTCAATAATTCCAATAGTTCTGATCATTGCTGATAATTTCTGAACTGGAATGAAAACAAATGTCAAATGATCAATATCTCTGGTGAAATGGAAATTCCAGTTTGTGATCAGCTCTCGTTCTGAATCTCCCAGGAGCGGAATTCTCAGAATTTCCATCGACTTCACGGGGAGTTGAGTACTTCCAGCACCTTGGACTTGGCTCCATAGTGAACGATCTCTATTTGCTTGCTCTGTTGTTTGTTTTTATGGAGTCTAGAGGGCCCACCCAACTTCAAAGGCCCATTTTGCTAGCATGCAGATTGTATGAAAGAGTCCCTGCCCTGACAACCTTGCAGTCTCAATAGGTGCGAGAAAGGAATTATTAGCTCGGTTTTACATAGAAGGTTGAAGCCCAGAAAAATTGTCTCCTTAAAGGTCACGCTGGGAGTCTGTGCCAGAGCTGGGAACTCAGTCCAGATCTCCTGGCTCCCGGTTTTGTACCTGAACCACCTTTCCACTCTGTGGGTGAAGGGAACGTTGGTAGTTTTCTTCATTTTGCGGCCTAAAGACATTCATCTTTGTAGAGAGAGATGAAAGGAGATACCTGTTGCTGTAACAAAAAATGTTATTTTTAGCTTCTAATTCTGCTATTAAAGAGGAACTGCACAACTTTTGTATATAGGAACCCTTTTTTTAAAAAAACAAAAAAATGAACAAACAACCTCCCTTCCTTTCTGACTAGTGGACTTTTGTGTGTACATTTTTCAGGAAAAAAAGTATATTTCACATGTGTTGCACTTCGTTGTGACATGTCCTCTTGGATGGTGGTCAGTCACATTGTGCTGTGTTATGTGACACAAAGTAACAGTGTTACTGCTGCTGCTCTGTGTATTGCATGACAATTAACTGTAGTTGCTGAGAATTTCATGGAAACTACAGCTGCAGAAACCCAACAGCTTGCGAACAGGCTTCAGAAACAACTTTTTTATTCCTGAAGGATTGTCACTGCCTGTGCAAATGACGCCCTTTGTGATTGGAAGCAGCTAATGGTCATTTCTTCCCTTCCAGAAAAAAGGAAAATGTATTAAAAGTTTAAGAACGGAAGGGATATTAAAATAGCCTTATTGTAACTAGAGCTGGGCAAATAAAAATTTGGCATCTGAACCAAAAAATCAGAAAAATATTAGCTTTGCGATTATGCAAAATTAAATTGTTTTTCTTACCAAAATGAAAAGCCCAAAACCCCCTTCATTTTGGGTCAGGTTGTGTTTTTACCCTCTCCTTATTGTCGATTTAAATTTAAAAATGAAAAATAGAAACCCTTAGTGTTCTATTGTGTCACTTTTAAAACTACTTTTTTGGAATTCAGTTTAAAAAAAACAGGGAGGGGGAAACAATTCTCTGAATTTGACCCAAATCCACAGTTTCAGTTGACCCCAAACTGCATTTTTTTGGCTCACAAGTTATTCTGCAAAAAGATTTCCGCAAGCTCTAATTGCAACACAAATGGGAAAAACGACAGGGTAGTCACAGGTAAGGCTGTAATATCCCTCTCAGCTGCAAGAGCTTTGGGGTTAGATTCTGTTGTAGATCCCCAGTATTGTGAGTGTCCCAGAGCCCACCCTCTGCTCAGTCTCTCCAGATCATGATTCTGGGCATGGGGGGAGAGCAGGCTGCAGTTCTCCCTTCTCACGAGCAGAGAGGGACTTGGAACTCTGGGTCCACCCCCTAAATACGGACGGCAAAGCTGAGCTGGTCTGAGGGGACAGTACCTATACCAGTAAAAGGCTGCCCTCATTTCCAAGTACTTCCCCTGTGCAGGGGGGAACCCAGAAAGACTCCTTCCATGGGAGTGCACCAATGCATTACCCCTTACACAAAGGCTCAGTCACCTTAGCATGAAGAAGAAGGGACTGCTGGTTTTTGTCCTAACTTTGCAAATTCTCTCTAGGCCCGACTAGAGTAGTAGTTAAGTTCTGCCCAGGACCAGATCGCTCGCTGCCTAACAGAAACACAATCAGTAAGATCAAACTTAGGCTTGGAAGGGTTAGATTTTTATCGGTAAATGTCAGTAAACATCCATTTCACCATGGACACCACCTTCCGCCCCAAAAAATGTTCCATTGACTATCTGAATTTACCAATAAACAAAGTAAGAAAAATGCATGAGAAACAGTTTAAGTTTGATGTAAAGATATTTGCTTTGTATGCAATTTGTGTTTTAATGGTTCTAAAGCTTTTAACTTTTGGAATCTCGATGTCTACTGTCATTAAATAGCTATTGTCTGGACCCTTCCATAATCTCCCACAACTGTGAAAATGTCAGTCGATTAAAAATAGAAATATATGCTTAAAAATAAACAGCGATATTACCTGTTGAAATGATAAATACGTAAATCTAATTCTGCCAACTCTTCATATGCTGCATATTTACACCTATGTGCTTTTACCTCTTCTTTCCCATGAAAATTGTGCCAGTTGCTCATTTTATTCATTTCACAAACTTCACTGAAAGCAAAAGTGTGTTGCTTTTAAACCCGATGTAAAAAGAAATACATACCTATTTCTGATTCAAATCTCAGCTCCCCATTGATTCCAGTGGAGTTATTAAAGGTTTGCAATGATGTAACTGAGATGAGCGTTTGTTTCAAGAATTTCTAGTTGTGTAGGTGTATAGAATCTTTATGAGTGTCCTAGACTATAAGAATTCTAAATATACCCTATAACACACACTGGAATATCCTCGCAGCACTAGTTCTTTCTAGGTATGTTGGGCTTGGATTTAATTCCACTATCCCACTACCTGTTACCTCGTTTCTCAGCTGCGGTAACTATAATATCCAGCTACAGCTTTTTAAACACCCTCATCATCTCCAATTTTGCTTTGTTTCTTTATCTCAGGCAGACTATGATGGGCCACCGTACAGCTCCTTGCTTCAGCCTCCAGGGTACCACACAGAAAAGAATAAAAGAGAAAGTTGGTTATTGCCACTTCCCACTATTCCTAGTAGCTGGGGTTGTGCAAATTCTTCTTGTTTGAGGGGGGAAAAAAACTGAGTAAGCGAGAAAACCCCACCTTTCTGGTTCTGCTGCTGTTCTATCCTATGCCAGTGAAAGACAGCAGAACACTTGTGGTGGATGCCAGCATGAGTATTGGCCAAACATCTGAATAAGATAACTCGGCTACAGATTCTTATTGTACTAGGTTCTTATACTGTGTCATTGACCTAGTATGTGATCTAGTATATTGTACTATACTAGCGGTCTGTCCCTTCCATTGCTTATGAATGAACTGTTAAGAGATTGAATTACTTTAGAATAAACGACTTAAAAAAAACAACTGTCAGTACTAGTTCGCAGAAGCAGCTGCAGTGACAAAGGTGATCTTAATTTACCGATCAACTGTTTCCCTCTTGCTTTATTATGTTTTACTTGCCAGGAGTTTTCCTGCTGCTTGTATGGTGTTAATCTGACATGCAGTTGCATGTCAGGCGGAGACATAAGTGGATGACTCTTTTTTTAGTTCTGAGTTTATTTTTTTACTTTTTTTCCCTCCCAAAGCAACCAATGGTGCAGTTCCAAAGAGTGAACTTGCATTTTTAAACGATGAGATACTGAGAACTGGTGATGAGCGCTACAGAAAGTTCATTTTGAAAGTGAAATGCAGTTTCAGTTTTTTACTGCTTTCTTCCTTCCTGCTCTCAGACATCTGTCTGTGGAAATATAAATTCCCTGGGAAAACAGTTTCTGCTTGGTGCTCTCTCAAGACCTCCTTTGGCCTTACTTTCTCCATTTCACAGGCTGCGTCTGCACTAAAGATCTTTTTTTGTTTTGCAAAACATTTCCACTGTTGCTATCACTAGTTCTATCCTGCTTGAGGCAGCACCAGTCAGGGTCATAATGCCTATAGGGTCTCAGGCGACCACATGTTCTAACCGCCATGTTGTCTAAAATGACTCGGAGAGCGCTGTGGCTAAAATGTCAGCAGCTGCTAGCACCTTGTCTCCGGTAAAGCTAGATCACTGGCAGCAATTGTCGAACATTCCTGGAAAGAAGGAGCATAGTGTAGACAAGTTCAGATGTTCAAGCATGCTTGGTGTAGGCTTGTAAACACTTCAAAGACTCAGAGGGGTAGCCGTGTTTGTCTGGAATTGCAGAAGTGACAGAGTCCTGTGGCACCTTAAAGACTAACTAAAGTATTAGAGCATAAGCTTTTGTGGGCTAATACCCACTTCGTTGGACGCATGCAGTGGAAGTATCCCGGGGCAGGTATAAATAGGTAGGCAAGAACCAGGTTAGAGATAACAGGGTTAATCCAATGAGGCTGAACCAGCTTGTTATCTCTAATCAAGGAGGGTGAGGTATTCCTCTAGCAGCTGAACTGGAGGTGAGAACAGCGAGAGAAGAAAAACTGCTCTTGTAGTTAGCTAGCCATTCATAATCCCTGTTCAGTCCTGAGGTGATTGTGTCAAATTTGCAAATGAATTGCAGCTCTGCAGTCTCTCTTTGCAGTCTGGACTTGAAGTTTTTTTGCTGCAAAATGCTGACCTTTAAATCTTCTATGGTGTGTCCGGTGAGGTTGAAGTGCTCTCCTACAGGTTTTTGAATATTGCCATTCCTGATATCTGATTTGTGTCCATTTATCCTTTTTCGTAGGGACTGTCCAGTTTGGCCGATGTACATAGCAGAGGGACATTGCTGGCATATGATGGCATATATTTCATTGGTAGATGTGCAGGTGAATGAACCAGTGATGGTGTGGCTGATCTGGTTAGGTCCTGTGATGGTGTTGCTGGTGTAGATGTGTGGGCAGAGTTGGCTTCGAGGTTTGTTGCATGGATTGGTTCCTCAGTTAGAGTTATTATGGTGCAGTGTGCTGTTGCTGGTGAGAATATGCTTGAGGTGGTCGGGTTCTCTGTGGGCCAGGACTGGCCTGCCTCCCAAGGCCTGTGAAAGAGAGGGATTGTTATCCAGGATGGGTTGTAGATCACTGATGCGTTGGAGAGGCTTTAACTGAGGACTGTAGGTGATGGCCGGTGGTGTTCTGTTGTTTTCTTTCTTGGGCTTGTCTTGCAGCAGCAGGCTTCTGGGTACACATCTGGCTTTGTTGATCTGTGTCCTTATTTCCTTGTGTGGGTATTGTAGTTTTGAGAAAGCTTTGTGAAAACTTCAAAGACTAAAATTCTCATTGACAATGAGATTGTGATGCATTGATCTCTTCTTATTGCCCTGTCTATTTTGGGAGCTAGATTGCTAACTACTCCTACATTTAAATATAGAAGAAATATAGTTTTAGTACTCAAATATCGGGGGTAACTGTGTTAGTCTGTATCCACAAAACCAGCGAGAATTAAGGTTGGCACCTTAAAGACTAACAGATTTATTTGGACATAAGCTTTCATGGGTAAAAAACCCACTTCTTCAACACTTCAATCTCCCTGGACATTCTATGGCAGATTTAGAAGTAGCCATACTTGAACAAAAAACCTTCCAAAATAGGCTTATGAGAAACTGCAGAACTAAATTCATTTGCAAATTTAACACTATTAATTGGAGCTTGAATAGGGACGGGGAGTGACTGGCTCACTACAAAAGCAATTTTCCCTCTCCTGATATTGACACTTTCTCCTCAGTTATTGGGAGTGGTCCACATCCACCCTGACTGAATTGGCCTTGTCAGCACTGGTTCTCCACTTGTGAGATAACTCTCTTCTCTTCCTGTGTCAGTATAAGAATGCCTGCATCTGGAATTTTCACTCCAGGCATCTGAAGAAGTTTTTACCCACAAAAGCTTATGCCCAAATAAACTGTTAGTCTTTAAGGTGCCATTAGACTCCTCAATAGTTCTAGAGTACTGTTTTCCTTGAACAATGTAGAGAGCTGTGCTGCAGCCCTGCTCATAACAATTATATTTAAATAGTTTAGCTAGCAAGGCTGTATTTCCAGGCCTTGGCTACACTTGAACTGTTTCTTAATATTCCCTGCCTTGTTGAACTACTGCCAATTTAGATCCCCAGTGATGGGAGATATAATGGAGCCAAGATGTTTGTGGTCATCAGCAGTTTTATGGCCATGTCTTTTAGCAGGGTTAGACAATAGACGCAGGTGTTTTCCTATGCTAGAGCTTCCATTCTTTCTTTCCACCAGTGGAGCTGCATCAGTGAGGACATTGCCCAGAATTACATTGGGAAGATTCAGCTCCTATTTCCATAGGAGACATCTGAATTTCCCTGGGGTTTGGTGACAGGACTTTTGGCAATTTAATTAAGCTTTCTGTTCATCATGTATTTCACTGGAGAAAGGTGGATTTCTAGGTTTGGGGACAAAGACCACAACAGTGCATTAAATGGGCTTTAAAATACACAATAGCTTATTGTCAAGGTGGGGCTTTCACCTCCCTAGAAGAGCTGCAACTAACTGCCCATGAGTCCAAAACAAGTAATGAGCAGTAGTCAAGCAAACAATGGGTGCTGTCCAGGAATGGAAGGAGAGCACTGATTTACTGACCATTTATCAGGTTTTCAGCATGTCAAAGCATAATACATGACTAAGATGAGTACAATATAATTACTCAAGCAGTCTCTGTTCCTTTGAAGCAACAGTCAGGGAGATCATCCATGAAATTTACAGTATATATGCAATGCCCACCACTTGTGCTGGGAAAAGACACACCGAATTGTCTGACGTTGCCTTGCTATGAGGATAACACAATGTTGCATGGTAGCATCACTCGCCACAGGTTTGTGTAATAGTAATATTGACCTACTTCCCGCAGTCTATTGTAAAACCTACAGGAGAGTGAAAGAGAAATCTATAAGCAAATAAACTTGCCTGTTGACTTGTTCAATGGGCCGCAGTGATAAGTGATAATACCCTTGCATTCCTGTGCTCTTTGGTAAAGGGAGCAGCAAGAAATACTGCTTTTAGCTCAGCTAATGGGTGAATCCTACAATATTGCTTCATGTCATAACTTTGCTATTATCCTGCCTTTGCTCTGAATGGAGCAGAACAGAATTTCTACCTTAAATTACTCTTATTTTCAAGGGACAATACCTTTCATTGCAGCAACTTCTTATTTTCAAGCTCATTTTGTAGGCATTTCCCATATTTGTGAGGCAATTTAAACACCAGAGGGAAGTATTTTAAATTATCCCAATACAGCCTGTAAACTGTGGGCATCTCAATGTGCTAAATGATTTGAAAGGTAATTCCTGGCATTGGTTTTGTCCTTCCTCCTTTTCTGAGTGACAGCAGTATGGCCATTGTACAATTGCACTGGAATGGAAAATACTGACATGGCGATTGGATGCAGGGAGTGAGGAGAGTTCCCTGAAATATACAAATATTTAGGGGCTCTTTCTGCCTTTCCAAATTCTGAACAGACCATGGACAGTTCCAACACATGAGTCTTTGGATGTGCTTACCAGGACTAGATACCTCAGAGTCCCTCTGCTGCTTCAGAGAATGTATGCAGTACGTAAGCACACGGGGTCTGATTCAAAGCCCACTGAAGTCAGTGGATCGGGCTCCAGTGGTTGTCACTGAAAGAAGTCAGAATGATACCTAGATGTCTCCTAAGTATCATTACATGGTGTGAATTGGAAAACCAGTTTCTCCCTTTACTCAATATAGGAAACACATGCTATCGGACACCGCTGTATGCAATAGCACTGTTTTGTCATTGCTGTCCCTTCCTCGCGGACTATTGTGGATCCAACTCATTCGGAGGAGAACCTCAGTTACATGGGTGACGGGTTTGGTCACAGAGACCCCCTTGGGACTGTCACGTCACGTGCTGGAATTACCTCTGCCAGCTCAGAACTCCAGAACCTGCCTTGTTGAGTCAGACACACTGGCCTGTTGCAACACAGGCCCAGGTCTGGTCCATGCCCCTAAAGTGCAGAATTTAACCAAAAACTGCTCAGCAGATCACCTATCTCCAACACCCAGACACTAGTTCCCAGTGGGATTCAAACCTCAAATCTGTTTTACTCTGTATAAAACTTATACAGGGTAAACTCATAAATTTTTTGCCCTCTATAACACTGATAGAGAGATATGCGCATCTGTTTGCTCTCCCAGGTATTATTCACTTACTCCGGGTTAATGGATAAGCAAAAAGTGATTTTATTAAGTATAAAAAGTAGGATTTAAGTGGTTTTAAGTAAGAACAGAGAGAACAAAGTAAGTTGCCAAGCAAAATAAAACGAAACACGCAAGTGTAAGCCTAATACATTTAAGAAATTGAATACAGGTAAATCTCACCCTCAGAGATGTTCCAATAAGCTGCTTTCACAGACTAGACTCCTTCTTAGTGTGGACCCAGTCCTTTCTCCTCATACAATCCTTGTTAGTTCCAGATCAGGTGGTAACTAGGGGATTTCTCAGGACTGGCAATCTGTTTTGTTCTGTTCAACCCCCTTTCATATCTTTGGCACAAGATGGGAATCCTTTGTCTCTTTATGGGTTCCCACCCTTCCCTCTAAATGGAAAAGCACCAGGTTTAAGATGGACTCTAGTATCATGTGACGTCTCCACATGTCCTGTGAGACTTCTTTACTCACTGGCTGGCACACAGGTATACTGGAAGGCTTACAAGCGTAGAGAGCCATTTACAACCAATTGTCCTAGTTAATGGAAGCCATCAAGATTCCAAGCCACCATTAATGGCCCACACTTTGTATAGTTACAATTGATCTTCAGAGTAATGCTTCATATTTCTAGTTTCAGATACAAGAATGATCCATTCATACAAATGGGGTGAACACACACAGTAGATTATAAGCTTTTTAATGATACCTTACAAGAGACCTTTTGCATAAAGCATATTCCAGTTACATTATATTCACACTCCTAAGTATGTTTGCATAAACATGTGGAGTGCAACGTCACAACATGATTCCTCATTTCTCATGTAAATAATGAATAATAGGATAACAGACTTGTATGGAGTGCGAGAATAATTGGATCTGAAATGAAGTGAAGTCCCACATACAGAGGAGCAGCTAAACAAGGATAGCTGGTAGCATCGCCATTTCTCCCTTAAAATGTAATGCATGATGAAATTAAAGCCTTGATTAAAAACCCAGAGAACTTGCATTTAATCTCCGGTCTTAAGGTCTGAGCTCTGCCGCTGTTGTCCAAAGGCAGTTTGGGAGAATCTCTCAGGGAGACTTCCAAAGGTACAAAGGAGAGTTAGATACTTGACTCATCTTGGAAGTCCATGGGGAATGAGGGCTTAACTGTTCTCTGACTTGGTTGTCTTATCTGTAAAATGGGAACAATAAGACTTGCCTTCTTTACAATGGTGATGTCTATAAAGGACTTCAAAATCTCAGGTGGAGTGTGTGGTAGAAAAGTAAAATATTATTGCATTTTTGAATTATTAAAGGGTTTAACAAAATAGAGCTGACTGGCATGGCTGTTATTTTTCAGAGGAAGCTGATCAGTCTGCCCAAAATTTAGGGGTCACTGGCTGCTTATCACTGAATGGCAGAAAAGTCGTCTTTGAATAGTGTATTTAATTCACCATATTTGACCAATCAAACAGAGCTTTGGTCGAATAACACGCAAACTATTCATTGATTAAATTAGGGAATGGGAAAAAGTAGAATGAACCAAACGATGTTTGGCAAATGTTTTTCAATGTGACCACCTCCCATGGTTTTATTGAAAAATCTCCCAGTATTTTTTTTAAAGTCCCAGTTTCCAGAATCATGTGATTAGCTGAGAGTCTCTGCTTTCTTTAAAAGAAAAAGTAACTTGCTAGCCCTTGTGGTTGGGAAAAAAATCTTGAAAATGTGACCCAACTGCACCCTAACGGCTCCAAAAATGGGGCAAATAGAAAAGAACCCAAGATTTGATGGTTTGTTTTCAATCTCACAATGTTTAAGCCGTGCTCCTGAACTTCGGGGGCCTGACTTCTGAATTCTGAACATTTAGCATTGACAGTGCTATGTTTTCAACTAACTGCATGTATCATAATGGCAGCCATCAGGCTGGTTAAACGCTCCTGTTAGGATCATACTGAACTGTTCTATTCCATTCAGTGTTCCTATATATTTAAGTATATTAGTATTTTGAAATACTCTACGTATTAGTACTTAAGTACTTTGAATATTCTGCACTTACTGCTGGTATTTAGGTACATTTTAAAAGTACTTAAAACACAAGTAATTTTTTTTCTTATTTGCAAGGACTTTTTCAAGAGGAGTTGTTGTTTTTTTTGGAAACAATCAGCCCTTGCAACTGTCCCAGACTGTGTTTGGCTCCTAGGACACATTGTCCTGGCTTGGGAGCTTCAGGCCCTGAGTTCCGGCTACCATGGCTCTTTTCCGTTGATCTTGTTGTTGCACCCGCCCCTTCACTTCTGATTGGGCACTGCAGCTAGGGAGACTTGAGTCATTCCTAGGCCCACCCCAGTGGAGTGGTGAGTCAGTGAGGGGCGGCAGAGTCACCAGACCCACACCTCTCAATGTCCTGTCCATATGCATGTGCCTCAGGAGATCTTGGAGATTTTACACTGGGCAAATGATAGCAGCATTTGGATCAGTAGTGAATTTGGCCCGTTGTCTGTTTAGTCATTGTTGACCATCGTGTGGAAAGAAGCACCACACATTTCCCAAATCTGCCCATGTTAAGAGAGGTTTCTGTCATATTTTTAGTAATTGTGTCATGCAGTATGACCTGAGCTGTGATGGTCACAAACAGCTTTGCTGTTATCTTCATTGTGGCACAGTTAACTTGTAGCATGGTAGAGTCTGGTTAGTGGACCACAAACCTAGATCAAGGATGTTGCCTTCTCTTCTCTTCCCAGTGTAAATGCAACACTGGTCATGGTGAGGGACTCTCTAAGGGTTCTGACTTCAGTTCCACAGTGAACGCTTATCTGCAGCTTATTCCAACTAGCACACGCTCTTGTGACTGCAACACTGGGTTGCAAGTCTTGCAAGAACAAACTGCCTCCTGACATTTCTGGCTTGTTCTGGACAGACGTACTGTGAGAGACGTACTGGCTGTATTGTCCCTCTGCTAGTGCTAGTCACGGATAGAGATGGTCCAAAAATGAGAAAAAATAGTAAAAATGGTGTGCAAAATGTTTTGGGAGGGGTGATCAAAACATCAGAATTACAATTCAGATGATCACAGAATTGAAATTAGAAAAATGTTGAACCCCTCTTTCCTCAGCTGGAAGCCAACAATGTTAAATAAATACATTTTATATCAACATTATGAGTTCCATCTAGTATGCTTTGAATTCAGTTCTAAAAATAAGCAAAAATTTTGAAGAGTGGTTTACTTTATTTGAGCTGGTTCACCTTTAACTTGGTAACACACCACTAAATGCTGCAATCCCTACTGCTTTCTTTTGGGATCTAATCTCATGTTGTCTTGAACATGACTTAGTCTTGAAGCAGAGGGAGGCACTACAAGGTTTTGTTTTGTTTGTTTGGCTTGTGGCAGTATACACCTTTGGAAAACATTGTCTGTAGGGTAGTGCTTTGTGATAGCTGTGGTCTTTCAACACAAACATAGTCATGCTTTAGGAGAGATTGCTTCCTGTCTTGGGTGATCTTTTCTGTACATTCAGGTGAAGGGAAATTGAGGAAGGAAGTCTATAGTTACCATGTGGGTTAATGGACCTCAAAGCACGCACATGCACTCCCCCCCACACACTCTAGTACTAGTGATGGAGCAGTTGGTTAAACTGTGACCATGAGCTATGGGAGTATGGGAATAGAAACCCTTCTATCAAGCAGAGCGACAAGCCAGTCAGAAGAGTTAGAGCAAGGAGACGTATCATACGTTAAGATCTGTAAGCTACGGGAGGATCTGCCTACAGTCTTCATCCCTAGATGATTTCACATTTGTAGGGTGTAAGACTTGATTCTCCTTGCCCTGACCTTGTCTCTGTTCAAGATGGGGGGTAGCATTTTACCTTCCTTTGCACAGGACTACATAGGTACAAGGCAGTGGACAATGAGGTCCTTTGTCTTCCTCTTGTCCAAGTGACTTTTACATGAAGATTTTAAATTGAGACAAATCCATGTTTTATTTAACGTGGGATTACAAATCCTTTACACATGGTATTCTTCCGTTTCCTGCATTAGCTGCTTCCCAGCTCTGTTTTATTTTGGGGATCTCCTTTGCAATCGTCCCTTAGATGATCAGAGGACACCTAAACTGTAACAAATAATCTATGTTTATTGACATATGTAACTTTATGGGTATTTGTGCTTTGTATTTTTGTTAGAAAAACAGCAAGGAAAAAGTGAGAGCAACAAAAATGCAGCCATCTAGGATTCTGCATGCTGCCTTTTTAACAGATCATATGGAAATAGCTGGGAAGGAGAGTGTCCCATAATCAGTGACCAGTTTTGGAATATGTCTTTTAACCTCTCTCAACTTTAGTTTCCTCATCTGTGAAATCCAGACAGTATTACTGGAAAGGGTGTTAGGAGGCCATATTAGATAACATTCATAAAATACCTTGGAAACCTTGGATAGGAAGTGTTCTGAAAATACAAACTATTCTTTTCATTCATGATTTTGCAGATGCCACCTACATTACCAGGGGCACAACAGGGAAAAAGATTGATGGTACTTGATGGAAACTCCACCCTCAATCGCAGGGAACCTGGATGTTTCTGCCAAAAGTATCAGCAGTGAAATACCTAGCAATGCTGCTGTTTGAATTTTCTCCAATGCTGGCCAATATCATGTTTCTGGTGAAAGGGCAGAACCACCACAATAGACGATTATACATTTCTCTAGCTAGTGTAACTGAGGATCTTAATATTTTTTTAATTTTTCCAGTCCTTTTTTGAGTCCTCTTTGCCTCAATAATGTCTTGTGGCAATGAAATCCACAGAACAGTTGTGTTCGGTTAAAAACAAAAAATATGTTCATTCACTGGAAAGATTCAACAGATGGTTTCTGCCTATAGATATAGCATTTAGTGCTTTTTCTGAAGTTCATTCACATAAACGAGAGTCTTTTCATTGACTTCAGTGTGTTCATTGTCATCGTTCATTCAAATGTTCATTATTAGCCGGGTGTGATTGAAAACCAGTCACTTGAGCAAAATTTTAAATATATGATGCCTTAAATTAGTAATCCTAATCCATAGGAATATAGCTCACAACTGATCAAGTTAGACAGAATTCCCCACTTGTTTCAGTGGGAACTTCTGCTCAGAAACTGATGGTATGATGCAAACCCATAGTTCATAGGTATTCCATCCAACATTCCGATGAAAGAACATTCAGTCACATGAATGGTAAAGAAGAGAATAGAAGGGATCACCGATGCTGAGCAAGGAAGGATAGTCCAGTGGTTAGATAGATAGCTTATGACACCTGAATTCAAGGCCCTGCTCTGCCATAGACTTCTTGTGTGACCTGATCTTCCTTCTCTGTCAGTCACTAGTTTATATGTATCAATTATAGTGTACTTTATTTCCCTTCTCTCTAAACTAACTAGCCCTACTCTTTTTTTAATCTTTTCACCTACAGAACTCATGCTCTGTAGTTTTCATTCATAGGATCATAGAAATGTAGGGACCTCAAGATGCCAGCTAGTCCAGGATCAATGAAACCCAGATTATCCCTGACAGGAGTTTGTCCAAACTGTTCTTAAACCCCCCCCCCAGTGAAGGGGATTCCACAACCTCCCTTGGTAACCTAGTGCTGGAATAGGTTACCAAGGAAGGTTATGACATCCCCATCATTGCAAACAGGTTAGACCTCTCAGGGATGGTCTAGCTATTCATTGTACATCTCCAGAACCATTCTGTTTCTGAAGGTATGTCTTTTAGTTTAGAAGATGGCATTATAACATTAATATTGTTCCCTATTTTTGCTCATTACAATAAGGCTCGTACATGGGTGGGGGAGTGGGGCTGAAAGACAAAGGGCCTAATTCTCCACTTCTTATAGTGTTGTGTAGTCCTGTAGAGCTCTGCTGTGTAAGAGCCCCATGGGTGTAAAGTTCTGCCAACTAAGAGTGGAGACCTCCTGACTCTGCCCAGTGATAAATGGGTGCACAAAATGCAAGGCTGAGGTGATTTGGACTCCCCGGGACATACACGCTGGAGAGCGTGGCCCAGTAGAGAGCCTCTTCCATGACCCTACATACCGAAGAAGGTGGATCTGGCCTTTCACCCTTGGTGGGTTTGGTCAATGGAAGAAGGTTTTGTTTTAACATTTCACATGAGAATTCATTATCTGTTGGCATAGCTGGCTAGCAGCTGGCTCTTGTTGTGCTAGGAGATAAAAGTGATGCCTGTGCAGATACAGTGGATCTGAGCCTGGTTATCATCTTACAGTAGTGTAAATGAAGAACAACTCCTTTAAAACCAACAGCGTTCCACAAGTGGAAGATCAAGGAGAGAAGAGAATTCCACACTACTGTTAGTTTCTGCTAATTTAACCAGACTTTACAGCAAGCCAGAAAACACTGGTCTGATTGAACCTTCGCTCTTTAGACAATGGATGAAAGCTCCCATTATCTACTCAAATCACTGCAACTCATTTGCCTTAGATCTTCTTAGTCCTCTTCGGGTACAGGCTATCCCTGCTCCGGCCAGGCCTTTGTTTACTATCTGGGATGCATTTCTGCTGTTTTACAGTGCGTGCTTCAATCCCTTGTCTGCCCTACACATACACATGTTTTCTCCGCTCTTTAAGTCCATGCAGGCATATCTGGTTAAGCACTTCTCATTTTAGTTAGAAATAACTGCTCCCCACTGTGGTTAATTTTACTCTAGGTAATCTCTGAGGTTGAAGACAGGGGACAATTTAAATGTGAAATGAAATCACTCTGTCCTACATATTCATGTGCAGACACAAATGCACACTCTTCCAGCCTTGTTTTTATTTAATTTGCCGGCCCTGTTTAAAAATAAAAAGACCAATTTCAGCCACAAGTGCTAATATTTTCCCATGCTCTTTCATGGTGTTTGGTTGTTCAGTCAAGGCTGTGTGTGTGTGTGTGTGTGTGTGTGTGTGTGAGAGAGAGAGAGAGAGAGATTTACTGATCTGTGGCTTGCCACATGTCTTTAAAATTACAGTGCCCATTTCCTGCTGAAATAATTTCTACAAAGAGTGGCTCCTATTACAGCAAGAGGAGCATGGACGTCATGATTTATTATTATTTATGGTCCCAGGGCCTTGTTTATGCACGATGGGTTAGGTGCGCGGGATAGGAATGCCATTATGCAAATGACATTGAATGTCCTTACTGAGTCTAAATAATTTTTGTGTTGGACGATTAAACCTCATCTGTTATTGATATGGGCTGCAGTCGGGCTATTAAAGAGTCCCAACAGTACTTACTCCCAGTAATGGGAAAATTGAGAGGAAGAGGCTAAACAATTGCTTCAAGTGTGCTGTGATTGTCTGGTAGGAGTGGAACATAACAAACCCCCTGAATGGAAATCGTGTTTACTACTTAGGGATAAATAAAGAAGGGCGAACATGCAATAAATTACACTTTGTGATTTGAATCAGCGCAGCAGTGCATTTGCGTACTTTCAATTTCTTTATTTAAATATATATATTTTCTTTTAGGGTAAATACTAGAAGTAGCCAGGAATGATTCCCAGCCAGTACTCTCTCTGTATTTGGCGAGGCGGGGTGGGGGGAGAGATGGAGAATGAAGCCAATCTTCTCTGAGAACAAGGGAGCGACGTTGTCACTGGTCTTTTTTTTTTTTTTTTTTTTTTTTTTTTTGACACAGCTGTGCGGTCACATTTTGATCAGTGTTGATAGCTTATGAATTCCAAAATTGACAAAATTTACAGAAAAATGAGGATAATCCATCTTCCTTAGCAGCCTGTCAGGAGCTGGCTATACTTCATAATCCTCAATTACAGATGCTATTTTCAGACATTTACATGCAGATATTAGAACAAAATGAAAATGAGAAACAAAGAGAGAATGGAAATGCAGCTATTTATATGTATAAAAGAAAAACAACAGGTAAATTCTAGGCATTTAGATTGGATTTCGGGTCTGGGTAGCAGAGCTGAGTTTGACTGTGTGTTTGTGGATTTCAGTATGAAACAGTCAAATGCAGCATATATTTCCAGCATGCAAATAATCTGAAGGTTTAGGTCAAAAACAGGTCAGTTATTCTGAAGTATCAGAGTAAATGTGATCCTGGCAAGGTGCACTAAATAATTCCCACTCTTCTAGGGAGATCTCTAGGGTTTGCCCCAGTTCTAATTGGATCTGGGTTAAAATGAAGCACAACTGTTCATTTTTTAAAACATATTTTATAAAAGAGAACTTTATAAAATATTTTGTTCAAAGTGTAAAAAAAAAAATGATGATTTCATCATTTGAAATCACTTTCATCCCTTTCTAAAGAGTCCCTGCCAAGTGTTGACTAAAACAAAGGGAAATTGTAGTTCATCTCTGATGGACTGTGTATATAGGATTTACTCCAAAGAAGAATTGGATTCAGTGATAGTGCTAGGCAGAGTAGAAAATTATGATGTAAATAATAAAATGATGGAGCAGTGGGGGAGTGAACAGGTTTTGATATATAGCTCTTTAGCTCCCTTCCCAGTTCAAATCCAGGGGAGGTCAGGAGGAGGGTTTTGCAATGAACTTTCCATTCCCACAAAATTTAAGACAGAACTGCATTGATGCCCATGCAGCTGTATGTGGGACTGGGCCTCTGAAAAGCTGGGAGATTAATTAAAGCTGCTTTGGATTAAAATCTCTGAACCATGTCGAATGTTACATTTTTTTCCCCCTTTGTGAGCCTGACATAGGGCTTCAGTGGAAAGCATGCCCAGTGCTTGTTAGTTCTACCTTTGTTTGTTCCTCCTGCATTGTGACACTCTGACATGACTATGTTAAGTTCTAACCCTTCTAATGAAAATTACGATAATTCCATGGCCATATTAGATCAGTGGATGGCGATGGGCAGCTAGGAAAACCCTAGAGATGTTGTCTTTTGGTTTTGGAAAAGAAGATGGAGGCAGATCTTGTTGAAAAGATCCGAGACTCCCTTCTGTGTGTGTGTGTGTCCTCAAATAAGGTCTGGTTTCCCTGCAAAACTTCAGCTAGCCGACTGCCTGGTGGAAGGTGCCCTAAGAATCCTTGAGCATGGGTTGGGCGAAAGAGAGAAACAAGTAACAATGAGTTTTCAGAGGAGTTTTGGTCTCAGCACTTCTAGTCATGGTGTGTGTGTTTGTTTTTTTATTGGTTATGTTCCAGTTGAGTGCCCGGTGCTTGTACAAAATATGCCAGCTAAGGGGCCAGGTTAACTATGAGTATGTAGAATTGAGCACAGGATTTTCTTATCGTACATCATTCAAGATGCACCAAGATGACACCACCAAGTCAACATCTATCCTTGAAAAGTTAGAGAAGAAGCATCGGTGCTGGTTTTTAGAGAGAGAGGCCCAGTGTGCAGCACTTTATCTTACTGCAGCATCATTAGCTCAAAGGGAGGGCAAAAGGACAGATTCTATATGCACAAAACAGCAACAAAAAGACAACAAATCACTGGGATTATTTTTGTGTTTTGACAATTCAACCTGCTAGCGTACTGTACACTGATTTCCTTTCACACTACTGTGTTCCCAGCAACAAAAGGCACATATACAATACAAAGGCATGGAGAAATATCAGTTGGTTTATTTAATTTTTCTGAGTGGTGGTTTGGAATATTGAGCAGCTGAAAAAAGCAAAGCATGTGTGTCCAACTGAGTTCACTGTAGCGCCTTTGAAAGGTTACTTTCAGTGCAAACGAGACATCCCTTGCCTTTCCTCTCATCACTTGGTCTTCTGACAAGGTTACATATTTTCAGAATGCAAAATAAGTAGGAGGGAAAAAAAGGAAAACATTTAATTTTAACACTTTTTCCCTACCACTGGGGCAGGATCACAATACATTACTGTAATTCCAACCAGTATAACACAAGACCGAAGGTGTTCTATTCCAGTTTTCTTTCACCTTTTATTGTTCCGTGTTCATACACTTCAGGGAAGTCACCATTTCCCTGGGCCCCCTCTTAGCATGCTACTCGAATGAAAATCCAGTAATCGCATCAAAAAGAAAATCATCCAAGAGAAAGTTGGCTGCAGCCACTCTTTCTTACCAACTAACTCACTCAGTTTGCACCCACAAAGGTCTGTCACCCCATCTACAGCTGCTGTGGCCAGAGGCACTGGTGTATTGCTCAGTCATAGAATAACACTTGAAGAACAGTAGTATCAAAGTTGCCATACCTCATTTTCTTTCACTTTTTCCCAACAAACAAACTGTGGAAAGACCTAGTGTGGCCCTAAGGAGAGTTTAAAAAAACTCCTTTTAGGTGTTAAATGTGGAAGTTCACCACATAGGACAAGATCTCTATTCTTTTATAGCAGTGGTTCTCCAACTTGTTGGTTCAGTGACCCCTTTTTGCTCTGCCGTGTCCTCTCGCACCCCAGGTATGTCCGCCGAAATACCGCCCAATTGAACTCTTCCGGTTTCGGCAGCATTTCGGCGGACACGCAGTGTTCATCTCTGTGTCCGCCAAAATGCCGCCGATAGCAGAAGCTTGCAGTTCAGCGGTTTTTCGGCGGACTCATTTGCATGTTTGGAGCTTCTGCCGAAATGCCACCGAAGGCGTCCGCAGCTCGTAACCCCGCTGGAATCGGCCCATGACCCCCCTGGGGGGTCGTGACCCCCAGTTTGAGAACCACTGTTTAACAGGTAGTCCAACCAAAATATTCCCCCCCGATAGGTGCAAGAAAGGACAGAGGAATTAAAAGTAGCTCAAAGTCCAAAGGAAATTAAATGTAAAGGCTCCTTCTTTCCTGGCTAGTGGAAGGAAGTAGACATAAATAACTGAGGAAAGCTGACCGTCTGGAAGTCTAGGACCACTAGTCAAGGTACACAAAATGAGAACTGAGGTGTCACAGTCCAAAATTGGAGGCAGGACTGGAATTGGGACATGAAAACCAAGTCCCAGAGTCTGCATATGGAGAATATTGCAATGTTCTAGTTGAACGTGCTTTGAACATGGCTGAAGTGTATTCATAGTCAACCTCTCATAGACGATTGTGCGATGAAAGCATATTAAGAACAGTACATAAAAGCTATGTACATTATACCACTTCTGTCATGGTCAGAAAAATCCCAGCAGAGTAGTTTGGATCATCCAAGGAGTTTCAGCTCCATAGAACTCTCTGCACGATATAAGCAAAAGTCCTCTGTACAGAACCCCCCCCACACCCTTCTAGAGTGCCGAGGGAAGAGCTCAACTCAGAAGGGCAAATGAGGTCCTTACCTGTATACACTGGAGTAGTGTAAGTAACTGCATTAACATTCTTTGCCTGTTTTGAACTGGCCAGCTGCTGTAGGAAGTCAGTTGTGGTAATGAGATGTGTATTGCTACTCATTTTGGGTCTATCTCACGGTAAAAAAAAATGCAGAGAGAATTTGAAAGTAGTGGAGAAGTACTGGTAGGAAATCTAACCTCTGAGCTGTCCTCAGTATTTTAAATGAAAGATTAGACTGTAGAAAACTGACAGTATTATATGACCTGTGTTTCTGAGGCCAGAATCCACCGCCTGAAAGCGTGTCACAGGAAGGATGCTCTTGAAACGAGAGTGCTGGTTGAGTCTTCACTATTCTGCTTCTGCACCTTATTTTCCTCCTCCACCCAGTATCTAGGCCAGGTGCTTCTCATGACACAGTATAGTGATTGGGCATTTCACAGAATGGAAAAGGGACTTAGGCCCAGGTTCTCATCTGGTGTGAATCGGCGTAGCTTTGTTGACATCAGTAAATCTGTGCCAGTTTACACCAGCTGAGACTCTAACCCTGAAAGTTAAGCAGAGAAATGGAAGTCAGCAGGAGTATCACTAGCAAAAATGGCTAGTGATTGTTTGTTTTGTTTTTGTTTTTTCCTAAAGACCCTAGAGCATGTGGAAAGCTCACATGTTTCCTCCTCATCCTGAAGTGTGCAGGATTACATAGGCACATGAAAGCTGTTTGCAACCAGGCAGGGCCGTCTCCAGGCATCAGCACAGCAAGCACGTGCCTGGGGTGGCCAATGACAGGGGGCAACATTCTGACCGCTGACAGGGCGGCCCCTCCCGTGGATTTGGCGGCACACCTGCGGCAGGTCCGCTGGAGTTGTGGGACCGCTGGACCTGCTACAGTCATGCCGTCGAACCTGCGGGTCTGGCTGGCCGACCTGTCAGCGCCTAGAATGCCGCCCCCCTGCTTGGGGTGGCAGAAAAGCTAGAGCCGGCCCTGTGAACAGGTGGAAGTATATTCCCGCAATAAGAGGTTGGAGGGTGACAGGGAAAATCCTTTACTTCTTGGGCACTTGAAGAGTAGCTCTAGGGTAAACTGCTGTTTCCTTCTGAGGGTGGAGTCAAGAAACCCAGACTGTCCCAGGCTCTGCTCCTGATTTGTATCACTTTGGGAAAATCACTTAAATTCTCTGAGCCCAGTTGGCTACAGGCATAAGAAGGTATCACTCCATTAAAGGCACTGGGATTGTCCTACCTGCGCCAGCAGTAAATTTGGCACTCTGTGACTCAGTTTCCCTTTTGTAAGAGAGGCCTGGTACTACTTTTCTCAAAGAGGTATTGTAAGAGTTAACTGTAAACAAAGTGCATCCACTGTATCCTCTGATCAAATGTAATGCTGTGTAAATACAAACACTTGGCCTGTGACTTCCTGCATATATGCAGAACATCTCTTTGGTGGCGTTGTTACAGACAGACCTTATTCACTCCAGACAGTGGTGTCTCTTTGTTCATTTCCCTTTAGACAGAACACCTATCTCTGAGGCATGGATGCACCAGGCAGGTTGCTACTGTTAGTCAATCTGCTGCGTATACAACATCCCATCCTCCTGATGTAGATGGGTTGCGGGAGAGGGATGCAGAGAGAAATCGCACGTTATAGTTCAGAAGCTATTTTTTTTTTCTCACTGCTCTCCTTTTATATATTCTCCTTCTTACATTTCTGTGTTTTCTTTCTCCTTCATGCTATGGCAGTGGTGCTCCATGCTGATGAGACAATACTTGGTGCAACCCCAGGCAGTCATTTTTCAGGTAATTTCTTAGGGTACCAAACACCCGACTCATGCTATTTCAGGTATCAAGCTGGTTGGGTTTCCCCGAGTATGAAGGGGTTCTTTGGTTGTACCTGGGTAGGTTGGGTATTTTCTTTCCCTGGCTATTCCTAGTCCAAAGACTATGGGGCTGTGTTGCAACTAGAAAAAGCCAAAGACGTAACATTCTTAGATTAATGATCAGTCCCCATGGCAGCACAATTCTAGAATGTAACTAAGCTCTTTGGCAATTAATTATGAATAATCAGTGGTTAGGGTCAGTAGGGATGAATTTCTGATATGGTCACAAGATTCAGAAGGAGGAAGGATCTTCATTCTGGATGGTGAGAGGAAAGGCCCCTCCACGAGTTGTTAGTTTAGCAAGCTTTGCCTTTTTTTGGCTTCATGGTGGGATGTATGGCAGCAATGCGCTGTGTGCGCAGAAGAGGGAACAGAAAAGATGATAGAAGGCCCAACCCATGTGAGTCGATGACAAAGCCCTTGTTTTGTTCAGTGGTGGTTACGTGCTCACCCAAGGCTCTCGTATTCCAATACCACCCGCAACTGCAGAACACAGAAACTAATCTTTTCTTTAGGGACTGACTTGGAACCATCAGTGTTATTAGGACTGCCTGCTCTTTCTGTGTGTATCTTTGCTGTGTGTGTGTGTCTGTTAAGCTTGATGGGGCAGAGGATCCCCTGTTTTTACTTGTGTGTGAAGTGCTGGACCCACAATGCTGCTGTGTGAAGTAATTATAATCAGCCCCAGAGCTTAATGGACCTGGGCTCTTCAGGGAATGAGGGGAATTTAAGTTTGAACTCTTTTGCTAGGTTTATAAAATAGATGCTCTCTTTCTGCTCTGTACTCCAAGTTCTTAGCTTCTATTGAGGCAAATGTTGGCTCCTCTGCAGTGTGAACCCCTTTTTCCAGGACTATTGTACTTTCTGTTTCCAAAGCCATACAAACAGTGGTAAATGCCAGTCTAAACCTGGCACAAGATGGGCGTTGTTCATTTCATCACAGCTGTCTTGGCCTGGTATCCGCACATGTGAGGCATGCGCATATGGAGCGCATTGCCATGAAACTCAGGAACACTGAGCACAGTAGTGGGCACCAGGACTGCTGCCAGGTAGCCAGAGTCTCCTAGCAGCTGCTGTTTTGGGGAAAACCCATACAGCAGTTAATGTTGTTCTCTCTCTGTTTGGGCATATTGCTTTCTGACGGGATAAGTAGAAAAGCTATTGACCAGCAGGCAGTTGGGTTACTGATGATGAGATAAAGGACTATACTTTATCTGACTGAGGTTTTATCCATATTCCTCTTGCCTCAAGTACCAAAAAACATGGGTAGGTGTTGCTGGCAAATGGCTCAGTTCAAGGCCTTAGTGCTGGCCAGGCCATAGCAACAGGCCTGTAAAGTTGGCAGTCCCAGCCCCAGAAGAATTTCCACAATATAGGGGGCTCCCCAGTGGTGTTATGGCTCTGTATTATCCCGCAGTAGGGTGTGTGTCAAGAGATTCCCATGGGAAAGGAGGCATGGCTGGAACACCACTGTATTCTGGCTATTCCCAGCTGCTAAAAGAGCCCTTGGGGCCCTAGGCTAGGTGCAAGCTTGGACCCTGGTGAGGCTGCTCTAACCTGTGGCAGGCTAGCCAGCCCCAGAACATGCAAGGCTCATAGGTGACCTAAAGCCACCTTTACTTCTTCCTTATTCTGACATCCTGGGCTGAGTTAGTGATGAATTTCCATTCATTTTTTTCTTAAAGCCAGTAGTAGCTTCAATTGTTCCAATCTGCAGAAGGTGTCTCAAAACTCAGTATAGTGCAGCAACTTTGGTAGATCCTTATCTTATATGCTAAGATAGGCATCCCAGACCCATAGGGTTAGAAGGGACCGCAAGAGTCATCAAGTCTAACCCCCTTCCAAACCTGGGATTCGTTGAGTCTAAATCATCCAAGACAGATGGCTATCCAGCCTCCTTTGGAAAACCTTCCATGAAGGAGCTTGCATGACTTCCCGGGGCAGTCTGTTCCCTTATCCTACTGTTCTTACACTTAGGAAGTTATCAATAAGCTTTCTATGCTGTGGTCAAAAAGAGCAACATTAGCACCAGGTGCATCTTTACAGACATGAGGTGAAGGAATGGGGAAGTACCTGCTGACTTTCCAAGGCTGTTTGAGTGGGGCAAGCAGTGAGTTCTGTGCAAAAACTCTTAGACACAGTAAAAGTTTTCAGTTATCGGTAGTAATTCTTGTACAAAGTTTAAGGCTTCTGTTACTGAGAATACAGAAAATGTCTTCTGGTTTGATAAGCCTTGCTTGCCTTTATGCTTTTGGGGAATTCTAGTTAGTGTGAGGTCTAATCCTGCTAGTCCTTGTTCCAAAATCAGTTACTAGAGGTTGTAGGTCCAATATAAAGAGAAGAAAGGTCAAATGTATAAGCATTGCAGACTGTTTTTGCTGTCAGTGAACATATTAGTTGCAACTGCAGTGGCAATAGCAGTGGAAACCATGCTGCTAGCATAGAAATCTTTAGCATTATTGCCAAATATAGACCCGCTCTAAGTGGGTCAATAGAAGTGCATCCATTTACACTAGGTCTGAATTTGGCTCAGTATGTTGGCACAGCTTGACATTTTACATCAGGCAGCTTTAGACCATCACTCTTTTTACAGAGTGTTAATGGTGCTAGTTCGCCTCACCACAGAGTTTGTCTACACTACAGTCAGAGGTGTGATTATAGCCAGAGTAGAGATAGCAGCACCAACTTCAGCTGGCTTGGGTACCGCTAGCAGTGATGTCATGGCCGCACAGACTTCAGCATGAGCTAGTTGTCCGAATACATGTCTAGGATCCCAGATGGGCTTGTTCATGTCGTGCTGCTATTGGTACCCGTTCTAGCTAAATTAAAACTAGAATAGGTATGTCTACACCTGCTACAATCATACCTGTGATCGCAGGGCCGACATACGTGAAGTGCTCTAGGTAAGCATTAAGCTGCATCAGTGCTGTGCCTTTAAGTGAACTGTCGTCAACAGTATAATTAGCATCAGCTCTTTCTAGTGAAAGAAGGATTCTAACCACTGAACAGGGCAGATCTATGTACTCTACTCTAACAGCACGTATTATATAAATGCTACTTTTTCAGAGGCCATTTTGTGCACTCTCTTCTCCTTTTCAGAATATGCTAAAGCATAACTTGACTCCAAGAAGTCAGGGTATCCCTGTGCCAAACTGCTCACAGTCCCATACTGCTCATGACTCCAGCAAGTTAGCTTTCAAAGGCACTGTCCATCTTAAGAGATGACAACAGGAGAAGGTCTGCAGTGGTATTCCGGACCCTCTGAAGGATTAGGGGATGTGACAGGGTTTTAATAATCGAGGCGAGAGAAGATGAAGGCATGGATGCCGTGGAGTGCAAGTAATGGTGTACACAGTGCTTGCAAATGCAAATAGGTGCACCCACTGATGTGTCAAGACAAGGAGTGTTTCAGACTCAAGAAGGGGCCGAAGGCTGAAGAGTGAAGGAGACAGGACACATGGGCTTATGCTTGAATATTTGCACCTCACTGAAACATCTTGAACCCAGAGAGTATCACACAATTGAGCCTCTGGCAAGATACCAGGATGATAAACTTGGCAAAAAATATTTGGCACACCCCTCTGGCAAGTGCTCCCTGGGGGCAATCCGTCATGATGCCGGATGACCCTGGTGCCTTGTGCAGCCTACTCTTCAGGAGGAGCGTGCCTCTGTTACCGTGAACCTGCCATTACTGGGTTATCCGTATGAAGTCCTGCTAATTTTAATAACAGCTGTGGTATATAGACAAACCCTGATACTTATGCCAAACCCCAAGCAGAGCCCTCTGTCTCAGACCATGCGCTGAAACCATCTCATGCCTCACCGATAACTTGGAAAAAATCTTGTATTTAGGAGCAATCATGTTTACATGAGATCTTTTCTGCATTTCTCCTTGCATTATTAACGTTTTAAAAGGAATGCCTTTTAGAGTGCCTTGAAAATGTATGGGGCCTGTTTCACCACTGCATCACTCCAGTATTGCAATACAGTGACAGTGGCTTAAACTGCAGTAGCGCAGTGCTAAATCACCCCAATTTTTAAGTGTATTTGTTCCCACTACTTATTCTTCTTTGAAATCAGAACCCCTGATGGCTCTGCACAGGGTTATAATCTCACTCAAGGGATCACGGCATTGAGGGAAGATGAACTCAAAAAAGCAGATTCTAGTTTTGTGTAAATGGCCCTGAAAATTACAGGAAGAGGGAAATGCAGATAAACGTTCTGCCACATACGCAGTATTCTTTCTAGATATAGGGCCAGATCCCCAGCTGTGGTGAACTGTCAGAACTCCATTGGCTTTCAATGGTGTCAGTGGACGTTGTCAATCTTACCTTGGTGGAGCCATCGGAGGCTCCGGCCCTTGATATTTAAAGTTTCCCGTAAGAGATCGGTGGATCTTTAATATACCCAGAGGACACTCAATCTTATTTATTTTAAAATAAATTTGGCATTGGAAATGTTTTGGGAGATGGGGTGCCGAGGCTGTTAGTGAGTCTCTGCTTGCAGTAACGAGGTTTACCCAAGTATGCTTTATTGCTTACAACTTGACCTGGAAAGAACTACTGTGTTCTTCAGTGGGACGTGGTTGCAAAACATTTCTGCTTCCATCTTCTCTTCAGGCATATCTTTCTCTACAAGTGTGATTAGTGGAATGAGAACATTGTGATTTTGTTACCATGACCTATTACTGAACTGTAACAAACAAATGGCTTACTCTCAACAGTTATAGTCACAGACTTTGGTCTAAAAGATGCTGCCACACTGAAAGACTTTGTTGCTTAACAACAATAATAATCTAGGATCATTTTAGCAGAAAAGAAACATTTTTTGTTCTACCGAAGCATCAGGGACAAAGATAAGACACATGTAGTGTGGGTTAATAATGACAGATTTAGCAGCACACTTTAAATGTTCTTGCCTTTCACATGGCTAATCTGATAGAACAAAAGGCTTAGGTTTGGGGTTTTTTTGCATTGTATGTAATTGTGTTATACTGCATGTGTCAGAAAAAGGTTGTTGAATGTCAGATATACTATTGCTGAGGTATCTCTTGCTTCCCTTTCCAGACGACAGAATACTCAGCCATGGCATCATTAGCTGGTGGATTAGATGATATGAAGGCCAATTTAACAAGCCCTACTTCAGCAGAATTAGGAGCCAGTGTTCCAGGGCCACAATCCTACCCTATCGTGACAGGTAAGACATCTTGGGAGACTGATATATATTGGAAAAGAATGTGTTTGTTGGCCAACTGGGGGAAGAGCTGAGTGGTATTTTGCTGACCTGGAAACTCACTACATTTAGCAGAGAGACCTAAACATAAGAAGTGTCACTATTCTCTTCAGAAAGTCTCAACATTGGTGGGTGCTCATAGCTGTTTAAGCAGTTCCAGGCCAGATGCTCAGCTGGTATAAATCAGTGAAGCTTCCTTAAAGTCAGTCGAGCGAGACCGGTTTGTACCAGTGGAGGCTCTGGCTCTCCAAATCTGAGTACCAGCATGTCACAAAAAGAGAGGACTTGTCTCTGCTTTGAGTGTTGCAGTTTGTTTATCATGCAAGTGTTTGGCATTTGCGACTGGCCTGAATTTTGATGGCATTTCAGTTTGGATTGAATTTCTGGTTGCATCTGATCCTTCCAAATACAGATGCTTTGGACCACTTTTGGAATTCCACTCTTGCTGTAGGGTTTGGCATTTAAAAGAAGCAATAATTCATTATAGTCGTGTTAAGTCAACTGTATCGTGTAACAGTCTCAGCCACTGAGAGGAGGTTCGGGACCAGTGGCCACCACGAGATTTTGATAACATTCATTGGCTGAGTCAGCTACATCACTTGGGACTAGACTGCACAAAATGCAATAGAATCTCTAAATATTACCCATAAGAATCACTCATGACTTAGTACATGGGCCTCTAGAACTCAAGGGTTTTTTTACCTATCCTTATACTTTTTCTTTTGTTTTTTATATGACACTTGGCGACAGCCCAAATTTCAGCCTCAGATTTTCCTCCGTTTTGCCGACTGTGGAGTTTCATTTTGGACCCAGGTCCTCCAAGGTTTTGAGGCACTAACTCCCATTGAAACCAGTGTGAATTAGGTGCCTAAACACCGCTGAAGATCTGGGCCTGAGCTGCTGAGCAGAATGTTGTCACATTTTTAGGTTGCTGCCATCTTGTCTTGAAAGCATGGCAGTTGTGCAGAGTCTGAACAATTTTGAAAACACAAGTTAATGCACAGTTATTTCTGTGCGATGCAGACTCAGCCTTGGGAGCTTATTGCCAAGAGCTTAGCAGGGTTCAAATAAGATCAGACAATTACATGGTTAATGAGAAAATTCACATTTCTAATAAGTAGGCTATACCTATAGATACACCTATATATTGGAGGGAATATAAAACATCATGCTTCAGTACATAAGGCAAACACTGACAGATGGGAGTTAGGAGCAGTGTTCCCTCTGGGCAGGTTATTCCCTAATTGCTCACTACAGAGCCTCTTACATCTTCTTCTGAAGCATTAGGTTCAGATCAGTGCCAGAGACAGGAATTGCCATGGCAGATCAGAGAAATGGAATTGCTTTTAGGATCCGATCCAATGCCCGTTGAATTCAAGGGGAGTTATCCCATTGACTTTAGTGAGCACTGGATCCATCCCTGAGAGCACAGTGCAAGGACTCACCTAACTGATAAAGTTCGCTCACCATAACCAAGGTTGCTGGGGGAGAAGGGGAAGGCAGAACTTCCTAGAAGTTGAGAGAACAAACATGTGGCATGTGTTGGTCAGACTGTGCTTAATGCACTACTGAGAGGTGCTCAACAGCCTGGTGATGGAAGCAGCGTGAGAATCTCCGTAGAAGTGGTCTAAAATCACAAATCTACCCATCTTTATTATTAAATTCAGTGAATCACTTACTGTACTTTTCATCCTATTGAATTCAGTGCTTACGTGCTTTGCTGAATAGGAATGGACTTTAGAACATGCCTAAAGATAAGCACATGCATAAGTGCTTTGCTGAATAGGGGTATAGGTGTGATCCTTAGCATTGCAGATCAGTGAGTCCTACTTCAGGACCATGTACATTGGCTGAAGTGCTAACTAAAGAGAGTCATAATATATCTTGATGAATGTGCTCTGATAGTGGAAACCCACCGTGGTTTCCATAAAGGTCTATCCTGTCTCTCAAAAGTACTAGAAACTTAAAGTATGTTAACACAATAGTGGATGAAGGTGAACTGGCTGATATAATTTATTTGGACTTTCAAAAGCATTTCACGAAGTCCTTCACAAGAGGTTATTAAAGAAATTAACTTGCACGGAGTTTAAAGGAATTCCTTCATGGATCTGAAACTGGTTCAGAGACAGAAAATAAGGAATAGGAATAAATGGTCAGTTTTCAACATGGCAGAAAAATTAACAGAAGAGGACCATAAGGTTCTGTGCCTGGATCAGTGTTGTTTCACATATTCATTAATGGTTTGGAGAAGAGGATGAAATCTGGCATGGCAAAACTTACAGATGATACAATTATTCAGACTAGTCGAGACTAGAAAAACACTGGAAATTCTAAGGGGTCTAACAAATGTAGATATTTGGCAAGAGTATTTGATGAAATGCAGCAATGTAAATGTATGTTAGAATTTGAATTCAAATTACGTTGCTAAGCTCTAAATTAAACTCATGGAAAGAGTCCTGGGCACTCTCAGTGTAAACCTTAGGTCAACGATGGTCAATGAAGCATGGTCAGTGATGGTCAATGAAGCAAACAAGCTATTAGCATGTGGAAGGTGAGAAAATATTGCAGTCACATTATGGAAAACAATGGGACTCATTTACTTGGAATACTATGTTCAGTTCTGGTCACCTCATCTCAGAAAGGATACAGCAGAAACAGATGAAGTCCAAAGATGATTGGAGTCATGAAAAGGATTAAAGTATAAAGTGAGACTGTAAATATTAGGACTAGTTAATTTCCAAAGTTGACGAATATAAAAGGAGGCAAAAGAAGTATATAAAGTACTGATGGTAAATTGGACACTTATATTTACTCCCTCATAAGACAAGATCAAGGCATCTAACTTGCAATTTAAAATTAGCAAGAGGAAATACATTTTCCACCCCTCACAACTAACTTGTAGAATCTATTGCAACAAGATATCCCAGACACTAAGAATTTAGCAGGGTCCAAGGATTTCATTGTTGAAGTCAATGGAAAGACTCCCATGTACTTGAATGGGCTTTGGCTCAGGCTCCTCCCAAAAGAACAGCTCCTAACATGGGGAATCAGAACATGTACCAGATAGGATAAAAAATAACTGGGATATACGCCTTTCTGGTTCAGGGCATAAACCAACCACCGGCTGCCTAGGGCTAGGAGGAAACTTGCATAAATTATTCTGCAGTTGTCCATTCTGATGCATTATACTTGCACCTTCTCCTGAAGCAGCCAGTACCGGCCACTGGATGGACCACTAAAATGTTCTGGCAGGATAGTTCCTGTGTCCCTGCATAGTTTCCTGTGTCTCCGAAGCAGCACTCCTTCCTATTCCCACCTAGACCTTTTTGTGTAATGTGGAGATTGTAAAGCAAGCCTTTCCCAGAGAGTGTTCTATGTATGCCCTAGCACGAGCCCTATTAATAAGGCTGCCTCCCCTGAGAAAAGCCGCTACTTGTTTTGTTTTAAACTAGAACCACACATAAGTTCTTATGCAAAGTTATAAGTCATTTTAATAAGTTGAATAGATCTATTACTTTTAAGTGTAATGAAGCCTAGAAAAATTCTGTCACTGGTCTTGGCCCTGGTCTACCCTGGGCGGGAGGGCAGGGATTGATCTAAGATATGCAACTTTAGCTACGCAAATAAGGTAGCTGAAGTCGACATATTTAGGTCGACTTACCATGGTGTCTTCACAGTGCTGAGTCGATTGCTGTCGTCCTGCCCACCCCTGTCAACTCTGCTTGTGTCTCTTGCAGCGGTGGACTTCTGGAGTCGATGGGAGAGCGCTCAGGAATTGATTTATCACATCTAGACTAGACGTGATAAATTGATCCCTGAAAGCTCAACCGCTACCTGCTGAGCCGGGGGGTAGTGTAGACCTGGCCTTAGATGTGTGAGAGAGAACCATAACAACACAAGTGCTTCAGAAAGGACGAGGTGTTTATAATTCTTATCACACTGGAATTTATTGTCGAATGTCTGGGTTTATAATGGTATTCACATTAGAGTTCCACTGATACGTGTAATCTTTTTTTTTTTTTGGTATTTTTGATTTATCAGAAAAATCCATATGGCTAAAATATTTCATTTTTTGGGTAATTTCACTATGTGTATGGTGTGTCAGGAAGCCTCAGTCAAGATCAGGGCCCACTGTGTTAGGTGCTGTACATACACTTTTAATTATTGATAGTTTTTGCATGCTTCTACACTTTTTGGTTCTGGTGAGATAAGGAGAGAATCTGTCTCGTGATGTTTCCTGCCTAACCAAAAACAAGGAGGTCAGACTAGACGATCATAATGGTTCCTTCTGACCTTCAAGACTATGACCTAGAGTACTTAAAATCTTACAAGAAGGCTTGTCTTTCGAAGACTTCCAGCTCTTTTTTGCAGACCTAAGATTTCAAGGTAGTTTGGATAAAGGTCAAAAAAGCATTCAAACCTTGGTGTTTAAGTGTACCAAACCACTGAGCTTTTGAAGTCTGGTTTTTACTGCTTTTGCTTGGTGTCCCAACATATGTCACTATATAATAAACATGCTTGTTATAATAACTTCATTATTGGGAGACCCAAGAGCAGTTTTATAGTTAAAAAACTGACAAGTGAATTGCAAACTCCAGCAGAATCTTTGATTGAAATCAGAATTTTTATAGGGAATCTTTGTTTTGTGTGAAGCAGACCAATGAATACCAAGTGGCCCATGTTTCAGCATACAGTGGGCTATTAATGTTCAGGGTGCTTAAAAAGCCCCATATTCCAGGATGAAGATCTTGAAATATATACACATGAGAGTTTGAGAAATAGATTTTATTGTGGCCAAGAAAACTAATCTGGTTCTTTTGATAGGCTGAGATCTGCAGTTCAAGCTTCAGCAGTTTTTATGAAAAAGTCCAGGAACATTGCTGGGTTTCTGTTTGCAAACTGACCAACGTCTAGTTCATATTGTGAGTCTTTAAGCCATCTCATAAAGCAGTTTAATGGAAAATAGGCTGAGAACTAAGGGGACAAGTGAATTATGATCACAGTTTTTCATTGTTCTTATTCCAAGACCGTGGTTTGGACAGCAAAAGAACACTGAGAAATGAGATGTGGAAGATCTTCTGCGTAATCGTTGATGTGAAGTGTGAGGCTCACATTTCCGAGCAGACTGGTAGATCAGACTGGTAGTGATATCATTTGAATAAAAAGCATGGCTTAAACATTGGCATTCAGGCCAGCACATGTCTTTAAAAATAGGTCTAAGTTATGGCGAAAGGAATTGTTGATGACCGTTCTCAGTACTGCTTCATCCACAGCCTCCCTTGCGTTATGGACCGCTGGCTAACATTCTGATTAGCGAACCACCTGATTTCTCTCCATCGTTTTTATGCCACATTAAATATTAAGTTAAAAAAATCCCTTCTCTTACTGCTTGCTGCCATGGTTCATAAGCACGCTCTCCATTTGCAAGCCAATGACATGTGCCTAGCCCATTACTGCTGTAGTCAGCAGTTTCAGAGCAGCTTCTGATTGTTACTAATTACCTGCAGATGCATTTTCTCCGCTCCAGCTTGCTGACTTCAGCTTGGTCGCTATCACTTTGAGAGGACAAAGTGGCGCTGAAATTGACACCTCTGCTCGGCTCTCCAATACAGCACAGAGGACAGATTGACAAATCCACCGGCAGTCCTGACTGCAGCTGGTTGGAGAGTCAGTTTGCATTAGTAGTGCCCAGAAGTGACTGGATTCAACTGTCGACTGGCCTAGCAAAGGAGCCAAATAGGAATGTTTCATTTTAGTGGGAGCAGACACAAACTCTATCATTCAGTTAAAACAAAGCATCTAAGGCAGATTTTGGTTTTGTTTTCTCAGCAGAAGAGAGGAACCTTGTCTTACCTCACCAGAAGCATTCAGAACCAACTAACCCTTCCTTAGCTTTCCTTCCAGGTTGTGGCAAAGGTAGAGAGAAAACCTAAGTCCCACATTTCTAGCACTATATAGTGTAACAGCGGTACTGGAACACTGGCTGCTTTGGGCCAGATTGTCCACTGCTTTGCAACTTGTGTAGTCACTGAATGCTGCGCAGAGTAGGAAAAAAATTCTACCTGATTAGCATGGGAGCATTTATATACGCACTTTGCGCAGGTGTATACAACTGCAGGGGGAACGAGGCAGAAGAGAATCCTGTGTTGGAATCCTTCAAATGGTCTCAAACCAGATGTGGTGTAGTCAGCTTAGAAGGGAGTGACCCCACAGAGCTCCATGTGTCTGCCTTCCTGATGGCAAAGCTAGGAGCACAGCCCCCTTGAAAAATGAGGTGACACACATGCGGGGTAGGGGAGGAGGGAATCACTGAATGGCCGTCATGTTAAATTATCTGCTGTGGGCTTGTAGTGAGGGACTTGGGCCACCAAACATCATTCATTCAGGACTTTGGTCTAAACTGAATGTAGAGTACGCAAGGAAAATAGATCTGGCAAAGTACGCTACTCCAGTTTTAGTAAACTCAACTCTGTTTGTTTATGTAGATGTATCCGATACCCTTAGTATAGTATATTAAACCAAGTAGCTATTTCTCCATAGATCCAAGTGTACAAAGCTAATACAAATAACATACATACTTCTCAATCGATATTCCCCTACATGTTGCCAGGTTTATGTTAATATGAAGTGAATGTGGCAAAATAAAAGTAAACACTTAATGCAAAGTACCTGCATTTATCCTGGGATCTAGGATGAAAGACTGTAGTTACCTGATCCCTCGCTAGACTGTTTTGTTACTCCAGCACTGCCTCAATTTATTCGATAGCTTTGTCTTCTTAATCTCTAGCCTACTTCATGGCTTGTTCATCCTGACAGACAGTGGCTGCTATTTATGTGCCAGTGTTTTGCCAAAGCTTTTGCTGAATGTCAATGCTTGTTTATCATATCTAATGATGCGAGCAATCTGGTAGGCCGGCAGCTGGCCTGGAGAGTTTACCCACCATCGAACTGATGGAAAGTGCTTAAAACAGACAGTGATGCCGAAAACAGCCCCCAAGCTGATCTCATGCCACTGTCATTTTTAAATCATTACAGACTAGACTCGGTTTCCCTTATTTAGGCAATTTGCCCAAGATCTGTGGCAGCACCAGGAGTCAAACACAGGTCTCCTACAACCCAGTAAAATGCCTTAACCGTGGTTAACTTTCTGGGCATGCTGTAAAGTTAGCCTTTTCCCCCAACCCTCCGGATAGGAGGTGCGATGATGCTTAGGTGATTCACTGGTCCAGCTGATGGGTATTTTTTATCATCAAAACCATCTTTTGTGGTGTTTGGAAGGGTAATCAATTGAGTGAGCCATGGTGGTAAAGCTCCCGGAGCCCAGGATCGGTGAACAAAAATCTAAGGGTGTCAACCCTGAGCTAACCGATTCCACTCCCATTGACTTTAAAGGGAGCAAAGTGAGGCCACTATTGGATGCTTTTTGGAAATTTCACCCTAAATAACCAAATACAATATTTTAAAGAATGTACTAATAAAAGCACCATTCTGAGATGCATGATAAATATTAGTATATTCTTGTTTGTTCCTTTAGGACTCAGTGTCTTGTGTGCTTGGTATAGATCTGGAGTGGAGGTATTGTGGTGCTGAATGAAGTATAAATACTTAAATGGACCAAATGAGTAATTGACATGAAATAGGGTATGCAATTGTCATGGAATAAACTCTTACATAGGGTTGTTAGAGTCAGTACTAGCTTGCTTTGTTCTGGCTTGAATGACTCTGTAGATAGGCTCCCCTCATATGATAACACTGCTCTACAGCCAAAATGCTTCTGAAATAAATGTAGTCAACCTTTACTAATTCTGGGTCACTGAGAACGAAAATGATGCTTAAAATTGTTGATTGGCTCTAGTTTTCAAGATATGCTATTGGGTCAGCATATATGACCCTTGACATGGGAATGGCGGAGGGTAAGTGAGTTATAAAGGGAAGGGATCTCAATTTAAACCAGAAATGACTAAAATACATCTTTGACTGGAACTACAAATAAATCTATGACTGGGTTCGGACAGTACTTGCTTTTTAGGCAAAACAATGAATGATGCAATCTGAAGCTGGTATTGCATCATACATGATATGAATTGCATCATGTTATTCCTCGAAGTCATGGATGATGCAATCATAACGAAGCTTACATCACTCTGCTGAACAAATTGCCCTATATCAGCTCTAGAAATCATACAGTGTCGTGGTCTCTTATTTGTCAGTGTTTGATTTTGCAAAGGGACACATTTCTGTTTAGCCAAAGTGAGCAGAGATGCCTCGTACTTGTGTGAACAGTGCAGATAACTTCTGCTATGTTTGTGGTGAAGTGACTTTTGCATCACAAAAGCGCAGTATAACCACTATGGTTAAGAAAGCCTATCACCTTTATTCTGGCTGCAAAATTGGAGATCAGGACAAGAGGTGGGCCCCACACATATGCTGCAACACTTGTGCAACAAATCTTTGCCAGTGGTTGAACAGGAAAAGGAAATCTATGCCTTTTGCAGTGCCAATGATTTGGAGAGAGTCAACAGATCATACCAGCAATTGTTACTTCTGCATGGTGCCTCCAGTTGGGAAAGGTGTGTCAAAGAAGAAAAAGTGGACTGTGCATTATCCAAACATTCCATCAGCTATACGCCCAATACCCCACGGAGAAGGACTGCCGGATCCTGATGCACCAGAATCATTCTCACTTGAGTCAGACGAGGAAGAGGAAGAGGATGAAACTTCTGGTCCTGAACCATCAATGTCACAGGACCCACATTTTCTCCCATCCTCCTTCTCTGAACCACACCTCATAACACAAGCTGAACTGAATGACCTTGTCAGGGATTTGGAACTACCCAAGAGTAAGGCAGAGCAGTTGGGCTCCAGACTACAGCAGTGGAATCTCCTGGCAGGTGATGTTAGGGTTTCCATGTTCCGTGACCGTCAAAAGGATCTTGTCCCATTCTTCTTCATGGAAGGTGATCTTGTAGCCTGCAACAACATCGATGGTGTGATGGCAGCCCTCAACATCGTTCACGATCCAGATGAGTGGAGACTCTTCATTGATTCATCGAAGACGAGTCAAAGCTGTTTTGCTGCATAATGGCAATGTTTTGCCATCAATTCCAGCTGGTCATGCAGTCTCTATGAAGGAAACCTATGACAACATGAAACAACTTTTGAGGTGCATAAACTGTGACCAACATCAGTGGCAGCTTTGTGGCGATTTGAAGGTTGTTGCTCTCTTGCTTGGTCTGCAGACTGGATACACAAAGTACTGCTGTTTTCTCTGCGAATGGCATAGTCGTGCAAGAGATTCCCACTACATCAAGAAAGATTGGCCATTCCGACAGTCATTGGAGCCTGGGAGGAAAAGTGTTCAGCATCCACTACTTGTTAAATCAAGGAAGATTTTGTTACCACCCTTACACATCAAGCTGGGTCTGATGAAGAACTTTGTCAAGGCCCTTGATAAAACACAAGCAGCTTTCAAGTACCTCCGTGGAAAATTTCCAAGGTTAAGTGAAGCTAAGATAAAGGAAGGTGTCTTTGTTGGTCCTCAGATTCGTGAACTTCTTCGAGATGATGCATTTGACCATGCACTTCGTGGCAAGGAAAAGACGGCATGGAAAGCCTTCCAGTCAGTGGCAATACATTTTCTCGGAAACAACAAGGCAGACAACTACAGGTTGTTGGTGGAAAGGCATACAAGGCATACAAAAGCCTTGGTTGCAACATGTCACTAAAGAGACATTTTTTGCACTCTCATCTAGATTTTTTTCCACCGAACTGCGGAGCAGTGAGCGATGAGCACAACGAGCGATTTCACCAGGGCATTGCAACAATGGAGAAACACTATCAGGGCAAATGGAGCCCATCAATGCTTGCAGACTATTGCTGGACAGTGACAAGAGATGCTCCATTTAATGAATACCAGAGACAAGCCAAGAAGCGCCGAGTAGACACTGAATAGGACTAAACTATGTACATAATAGTTTTTTGCCTTTTGTTTCATAATACATTTTATTTATATAACCCTTTTGCTGATTTTTAAAGTGTTACATAAACAGGACAGGTGAAATATTATCATGTAAAGCAACCATAAACACATGAAAAGACCTAGGTTTACAATTTATGATTAAAACTCTACTATCTACACAATATACATAGACATAAAATGTAAAAACTTAAATATCTTAGAAACAGTAGCCAAACAGTTGTTTTAATTGTCATATTTGAATTCAGCACATCAAAATACATAATAAATGTCACATTTTATCTCTGAAGCAGACGACTTCTAAAAAATTGTAGACCAGTGTAACAGAATCACTTCTTTCTTTCTTTTTTTTTTTAAGTTTACCTTTTCTTTATTCCAGTCATGCTGAAAACAGAAAAAGTTTAACCAACTGATAGAGTGCAGCTCTCTTCAACCCTTATATACCCTCTGGGATTGATGCCAAAGTAGTCAAGAAAGAGCTATTTATCTTTTAGGTAGAGCACCTTATCTGACCTGACTTTTATGACCCCTTTTTTGATGATGATCTGAAACAGCTAAATTACTTTTCATGTCAAATTGAAAATATAATGTGAAAATAAAAATAATAGAAGAAAATTAAAAACTCATGTTTATTTTTGAACAATACCTAAAAAAAAATAAGACTATTCAGCCATCCTTGCACACTCAAAATTCCCAGTGAAGTCAATGCATGGATTAAGTGTACAAAAGATGTACGTTCAGGGTCCTAATTTTGTAAATGTTAAATGCAAAAGTGGAACAGACCTAATAGTGCTGGGGAAATTATTGTGGACTCTGCAATATCTGATCACTGAGGAAAATGCCCATGGGTTTTAGTTGTATACTTAATTTAAATAATTTTAAATTATTTTTATGTAGCTGATTCTGAAGGTCATTTTTTCATAGTTGTTAATTTCAGGCCAAACCCTGGTCTCACAGAGAGCAATGAAGAGTTGCCATTGACTTCATTTGCGATCAAGAGTTAGCCCATAAAGAACATTTACAGAAGCTTGAATTTTTGAAAGCATTTAGAGAGGAAGGAAGGTCATGTGGTTAAGGTATTCGCTGTGCCTTGTCAAATCTGGCTTCAGTTCCCAGATCTGCTACCAGCTTCTGATGCGACCTTGAACAAGTCCCCCAATCTCTTTGTGCCTTCATTCCCACACTTCCTTTGTGTGTCTTGTCTAAGGCCATGTCTACACTTCCCGCCGGATCGGCGGGTAGTGATCGATCTATCGGGGATTGATTTATCATGTCTAATGTAGATGTGATAAATCGATCCCCGAGCGCTCTCCCCTTTGACTCTGGAACAACATTGCCGTGAGAGGTGGAAGCGGAATCGAAGGGGGAGCGGCAGAGGTTGACTTACCGCTGTGAGGACGCCGAGGTAAGTCGACCTAAGATACGTCCACTTCAGCTACGTTATTCGCATTAGTACTGTTAGTTAGTACTGTTAGTACTGCTCAGCGGTGAGGCTCGTAGCTATGGTTAGCCCTGCCAATGCAGATTCACTGCTACTGAAGCGTGAGTTTTTTTGCAAATATATTCTTTAATTCAGTGTTGTTGTTTTTTTTCTGAAAAGCACCCGTCACCCAGGCTGCACAGTGGGCAGTGGGGTGGCTTTGTACGTCATTTGTGAGCACCAGGCAGAGTTTTCTCAGCACTGTCCTGCTACAGTTCAACAGGGCTTTCCCAGGGTTACACCCAGTCTCTTGGCTGGCGTTCATATCTCATGGATACAAGGGGAGATCAGTCTGCACAGTCTGTATCATAAACAGGGGGTTACACTATGTTGTATGGTTAGGGGACCTCAGGGCAAGTTGCCAGAGAGGACCTGTACCTGCTGATAGTGAGGGGTGCAGAGTGAGGGCAGAGGCTTCAGCAGATTTTACTGGGCATGCTCTGTCCCTGGGCGCATGCTCAGTCTAAGCCACGCAGCAAATCGGAGGCGGGGTGGGGCTCCTACGTGTTGCTTTTGCGTGTTGCATTCTAATGATTTCCTCTCCACTGCTGTCGAGCTGTCAGGGCTTGCCTCCAGCTGGCCCACTTACCTGCGTGCTTCCCCCAGTCCTGCCTCTCCTGCTTGGGGGGTGTTGCCTGTTAGTGTCCGCAAAGCCGCCTTGTGACCCACCTACAGGTCCCTTGTTGTCCTGCCTACCAAAGACTCGACAATGGTTGGACCGCTGGCGTGCTGAGCCCGCTGGCCATCGTATCGACCAGCATCGTCTCACTGTGTCCTTGGGCTCCCCGCTTTGTCTCTTGTCTTATACCTAGATTGCAAGCCTCCTGGGGTGTGGAGTGTCTCTTTGGTCTGTGTTTGTGCAGCACCTAGCACAATGGGGTCTGGGTTCATGACCGGGGCTCCTAGGTGCTATGGTCAGACTACTGCTACCGATAATAAATAACCACCCCTACCATCCTAGCTCAGCCGCACAGTGACGGTAGGGGGTGGAGGCAAATCTCTGTCTTATCCCCATCCCATGGTGTGGGTGTGGTGGTAGAACAAGCTGTACTTCTACCTGACTCCTACGTGCAGAGACCTGAGGTGTGGGTGGCCAGTGTAGAGAGGCTTTCTCCTCTCCATGCCCTTGCACAGTGTGAAGCCCGGAAGCACACTCCAGCAGCTCTCATGTGTCATCCCTGCCCCCTCTGCTCCGTCTCCGTTTCCACCCTAGACGTGTGCTCTGTCACTGTATACAACAAGGCTGTAAGATGCTCTTCAGTGTCACTGGCACATGGTGAAGTGCATAGCACCTCAGCCCGCCATAATCACAACCCGCTTCTGGAGGGATTCTTTCTTTTGACCTTTATAATTATTCCTGTTCCTTTTTTCGCCCCTTCCCTAAAACTCCAGCGTGCCTCTCCAGTGTGCTAAGGATGTGAGTGAAATTGATGACTAGAGCATCTCAAGTCTTTATGATGATGAATGGTTTGCACTGCCAAAGCTTTTATTGTCTGTGATTTGGGAAGAAGGGGGAAACTGATTTATCATGGCTGACTGTCGTGCCGTTTAATACAGTTATAAATCCTGACGTCACTGACAGGTGGTGTGAACTAGAGAACTCCTCTGGCCAACCACCCTTCCCGCCCCCGCACCTTTGTTTAACTTTTATAGATGCTCCCTTTCATAGCTCTGTGCTTGGCTGTCACGGTTACACTCATCAGAAGGTAACATTCAGAAAGTAATTTAAAAGCATGGGAGTCTCTGCATTCAAAGTGTCGTGTGCCACATGCTCCAGGGCAGAGCAAATCACCTTGGGGATTGCAATGGAGTTTCACATCCCAAAGCCAATGCTGATATTTTGCTGTCCACCTGGGTTGGGTCCAGTCCTGCACCTTGTACTAAAGTGAGTCTGGACCGTGAGACTGAGCCCCCACGCTGTAAGGAAGAAGCACAGCTAGCCCAGCAACATACACTAAACAGATGCTAGCCAGGGAGACCAGATCTTCAGTCCTGTTGCAGCTGCTTTGCAGCACTTGGGTGATTTAAAGTGATTTTAACCTGGCTTAAGGGGACAACCTGTCATACAGCAGCAGGTCCCACCAGTTTAGGGGTGTGTTCTGGAGAAAGGGGGAGTGGCCAAGCTTTAGCAATCCCCAGTGGCTGGAACAGCCCTTGGGAGCTATGGGTAGCTGGTGTAATGCAGAGCAGCCTAAAGGCCGTTCTACATTTAAACTGAGAGACCAGGCTGGTTGCTGACTCAGGGGAGAGTGAAGGTGATGTTCTCCCCTACTCCTGTGCTGAGGAGGTTACAAAGCAGTTTCTGTTATAACCCTCTTTTTTACATGCAGAACTTTCTGAAACTTTCACCCTCTGGGCTGGCATTTTCTATGTTTGGCATACTGCGTTAAGACAAAGGTGTTGAGGGTGTGAACAAATTCCCTTGAGTCGTTTTTGAGTTCTGAGACGGAAAGAAAAAGGTCACCTTTGCTCATTGTCTAAAATCACCAAATTACACTAAAACCACCCAAAACCAAACCAAAATGTATTAGCAATCCCTCCGTAAAATCCTAGGGGAGACAAAGCACCTGTAATTTTACAGTGAGGTAAACCAGGTGAGCTCAATACTTATATTCCCTTGTCAATGGTTCACCTTGCCTAGCTTATCTTTCAGTAAAATTACCATGCATCATCTCCACTAGGATTTTACCAAGGAATGGCTATTGTGTGAGTTATCTTGTGGCAAAATGTATTATTTTTGGTATTGAAGATAAAACTTCAGCCTCTGCGCTGGCCCTCTGCCCACTCACTATCCAATTCCACCAGAGCCACATTCTAGAAGCCATCATTGTTGTAGCACCTAGAGACAATAGTCAGGATCAGAATGTGTTAGGTGCTGTACAGACCGATAAAATTCCAGACTGATAGAGTTGAAATTATAATTGAAGTTATTTATATTTTTGACATGTGTTATGTATAATAGTCAAATATTCAAAAGTCAAGTTCACACACAAAGAAAGGGAAGGAAGGAAGAACTTGGATGAGGTTACATAGTCTGTGAAACTATCTGCGCAACTTGGTAGTACTGAGTAGAGTGCTTTCCTCACCCTCTTTTCTACCAATGTCTAAAATATAAATTAGAAACCATCAGAATTTTCTTCAGTGTTTAACCTACTCTAATGTAAATGTGCCTGCTGGTGTGTATGTTACTACTCCCCAGTTCACAGGATATGAGCTGCTATCATACTTACCTGCAGTGCATGGAGTCTTTAGCTCAAACTGTAGTAGCTCTGGAGATTCCCTGGTGTGTCAGCCAAGATGATGGCCATCATTTAAACAGATAAACACAATAGAGCTCAGCAATCCCCACTGGCCATCCACATAGCTCTTACCAGTGGGCAATTTCCCCACAGGAACCATGATAGAAGTGTCTTGAGTAGGGCTTCTGTCTTTCAGGGTTTGTTTTTGAGGGTTGTTTTTTTTTTAGCAATTGTTGAGATCTAGGTGGATGTCCAAACACCATTTCCAGTGTTTTATTGTTGTCTATCTGTTAAAAACTGAAACTCAGAAGCACTAGTCTTGAGGAAGGATGGTAAAGAGAAGAGGGTAGTGGCTTTATAGACTATTGTTGGGGGTTGTTTGGGATATGAGGGGCAGTGTGGAAGAATACCCTGAGACTAGGCTAGCTGGTTGATCAAATGTACATGTATTTGACCCCCCCAAAATGGTTTCATTTAAAATTTTTCAATTGTTCTGACATATTTTAAAACTGTTTTGTTGGGGGGGGGGGTGGAAAACATTTTCATCTTCCCCGTTCAGTGGAAAATGGGGGTTCCGTTACTAAACGGAAATTAAAAATATTTTTTTTGTCAACCCCCCCAAAACAATCATGCCTTTTTGATGAATATATTTGAATGGATCTTATCAACAGCTAATTCAACAAATGTAGTGAGAGAAGGAAGAAGGGAGATGAGGGTGTAAGTTGAAGAGGCCAGTGGGATCAAGCAAAAGTTTTCTGAGGCTATGAGAGCCAGTATTGTGGGGAAAAAAATTAGGGAACAGTGAGCTGGTAAGAAGGAAGATGAGGTGGTTGTTGAAAGTGGGTGTTTGATGTGGGAAGGGATGGGATTGTTGAGGCAAATGGAGGGGAACAGGTTTGAAATAATTGTGACTTTTAAGTATGTCACAGTTTCCAGTATTTTACTGGCGCTGGAAATGGAAAGGCCAAAAAACTATAAAGGATTCTTTTCTCACAGGATTTTCAGCCCAGTTTTGCAGAGCCCAAAGGTTACCTTTTTGGTGCTTATCTAAACTGAACTAATGCTTTGATCCTTTTAAGGTTAGCCCCTGGGTACAAAAATGTTGAGGCCAAACTGTCAGCATGAAATTAATTCGAGCTGATCAGGAATTTTCTTTCGGAATGATATTTGGATGGGATATGTAGTTTCCACACAACTGAAATTTTCTACAAGATTTTGATTTTACTGAAAAAAAATTGATTATTTTTTTGGTTAGGAAATTTGATTTGGGTCGAACTGACTCAAACAGAAATATTTTGTTTTGTTGTTGCTGGGTTTTTTGTTTGCATACCCAAAACTATTTTTTTAATAAATTCAACAAAATATTAAATTGCATTCCCTAGGGCACTTTGCCTGATGGGAATTGTAGTTTTGGACCTCCTACTCTCTGACCCAGACTCCCGGTAGGACTACATCTCCCATAAGCCAGTGCATTCATTTACGGCTGACTGAGCTGTGTGGTGCATTATGGAAGCTGCATGATTTTCTGTGCAGTAGTCCAGGTAGGGAGCCTGGCTCATAGCGGAGGTGTCAGATTCCTGAATTACAACTCCTATAATGCAATGAGAAAATGCAGTTTAATGTTGAAATGACTTGAAACAGAGCATGTCAGGTCACTTCAACAAACTGAAATGAAGCATTTGAAGTTCAGGAATATTTAAATGTTTTGTTTTGATTGAAAAATTTCCAAGTAATTTTTTAACTGGAATTTCTGATCCATGGAATATTTGGAATTTCATCTTTGTATCCCATTTTGGGATGAAAGACAAATGGACAAATGTCACAGTATCCTGCGGGATGGAAATTCTGAATTTTGCTCAGCTCTGATTGATTAAATGTTAAAGCTTTGGGCTTGAATCTCTTCATTATGAAACACTATATAAAAATTGTTGACTACACTCAAAATGATCCTCTGATCTGATATTTCTCTGTTACACATGAATTCCAGACCTAGATCATAAATATTGATTCTTGTGAAATAGAAAGCTTAGCTCGGGATTAACCCCTCTGCGACACAAGCCAGCTGAAGTTTTGTTCCCTGTGTATATCAAGCAACTTCAATAATTGATTACTAGTATACCTTTCTCGTTCATATTTCTGAATGCATTGGCATGCAGAAAAACTCTGCTTACTAAAATCTATTGAAGTCCTCCGTATGCTTGCCCATGTAAGGAGTCACAGTGAAGCCAATGGGACTATTTGCATGAGTAACAATTGCAAGAGCTGGACCGATATGAGATACGAGTGTTCTGATTTTTGGAAGTTTTTTGTAATAATTGCAGCAGCCACTTTTGAGAATCATTTCTTAAGTCATCACTGTCATTTTAGGTAAATAGGACTAGGGTAAAGAGAATGAAAGATTTAGATACCATCCATTATTATTATTGTTTTATTTTAATAACCAATATAAATGTACTTGATATTGTGCACAACGCAAAATGAAGACAGTGCTTGTATTAGCATGGCCGCTCATGCATCCCTGGAATACTGGATATTCTGGTACTACTTGGAACGGTGTGGATTTGGCCCCACCGGCATAGACCCACCGTTCCTAGTAGTGTGACTTCACATGCACAGTGTGTTTGGGGTTACACCAACGGGAATAGAGCAGTGCGCATCCCCTGGTTGATACAGGACAAAGCCTGGTTGTGTTTCAGTACTGGATGGCAAACAGACCTTAGGATGCAGGACTGTCTGTCTGGATTAAAACCGGACAAATGGCCTGCCTGTCTTGCACTAAAGAACTTGCACTTTAAGGCCCAGATTCAGGAAGGCAATTACACACGTGCTTAACTTGCAACAAGAGCTTAAGTGCCATTGAAACAGGACTTAAGCACATGCTGAAAATCAAGCATGCCCATAAGTGCTTTCCTGAAGGCAGATGGACATAAGCACCTGATTAAATGCTTTGATGAATCGGGGCCTAATGGCCTGATTCAAATCTTTGGGAGTCTTATGGGAGTCTTTCCGCAGAAGTCAGTTGGCTCTGGATCAGGCCCTATAAATCTTTAACAACAGGAGCTGTTGTTCTTCCTCAGAGAAGCTCCCTTGGCTTCAGTAGAATTGATCACATGAAGGGCCTTTCATACCAGGGATTTCAGGCCTGACCCTATGATATGAAATGGAGAGGACAGGATATACAGGGAAGCCCAGAGGAAGGATTAGCTTTGAGTCCTATGTTAACACTGAAACGCTTTCAGATTATATGTGAGATTCCGGATTTCCAGCTGAAACTATACTTGTTTCCCATCGCTTGGCAAGTGAAAACTCAAGTCCTTCCGGTTCTCGTCCATAGAGCGGTTAGCTTTTCTCTGGGATTACTTTTTCCCTCTGTGATCCCTAGCCTTAGAGTAGATCATTCCAGAGCTGCCAACTTTCATGATTTTATTGGGATGCTCACAATATCAGGGTCTTTCCTTGACGCCTCAGCTCCTGGATTCAGCTGGGATTATGGAAGAATCCATGCTTTCGTTTAAAAAATAAAGGAAAGTGAATGACTTCTGAGAAAAGCTTGAGAACGTGATCCAATTTTACCCAACATTCAAACAACAGAAGACAAATAAAGAAACCAAAAGTATTATTTTTAAAAAAACCTCATGATTTTAAGCCTATATCTTCCAATTTTTGAATGCTTGAGGTTGCTGCTATTGTGTTTGTGAATTAGGAGAGGCTCTTTTGGCTTTGAAGTTTTCAAACAGCGGATCAGCTTGGTTGTCTTGCAGCTTCGTAGTGTCAGAGTGATTACGTGGAGATGGCCTCTTGGTGCCTGCTGCGCTGTGGTTATTAGAAGTATTGCTGTGCTACAGAAAGGAAACAACAATAGAGGGAATGGGTTGCTTCTGCACACGTTAAGAGGACTGATCAAGCCACATGAGATCCCATTTCAGGCATAATGTGCATCAGAGGGCAAAATTAGATTGAGAAGTAAATGGAGCCTAAAATTTCCATAGCTTTATCCGTCAAAAAGCTGTTTCATTGCGTGGTTTTAATTCTCCTAGTTCTTCCATTCATTGCATCCAGCACACTGACTGCAGAACATTTTAGAAATAATGGGATGAAAAAAACCCCATCTTTAATTTGGTGGTGGTGGTGAGGTGCATCAGGGCAGTTCAGACCTTAGAGTAGACATGAAATGCATATGCACGTTACACAACAGTAGAGAATAGCCAGATTGGCACTTTTAGCTTCAGCTGGAGTTTTTTGCGCTTATTAATACAGTATTTTGACCTGTTTGGAGGCTTTTGTTAGGTAGAATTTATTACTGCTTGTAAAACTCCCTCAATGGTTAACTCTTCTCTTTCCAAATAAGAGAATTTTCTGGGCTTGAAGTTCGTCAAGGGTGGCGAGTCCATTCTTTGTTTTTAAGACTCCCGTTATTTCCCTTTTTAATGTTTTCTAGACAGGAGGCGGCTAACTGGTCTCCCAAGTAGACACTTTTTTTGCTTTTGAAAGCAATGCTCTGTCATTTCAAAACTAACACAGATAGCCAAGCAGCGCATTGACGTACAGTGAAAAATTCCCATCTGAAATCATGAACGTTGTAGCTTTGGGCAATTGAGACCAGTGGTATAATCAAAATAGTACGGGGAAGCACGTGTGTGCACCTGTGCTATGTCTGTTTATGTGTGTGTGTGTGTTCTTTTTATATCCAATAAAAACCAAGCTCACTTGCATCATGCAGTTGCATGACTTTCCCGCCCAATAGTTTGTTGCTGCACTGACTTTTTTCAAGTTGCGTTCTGAAGTATATATAATGCACAATGATACACATGTGGCATTTAATGTATACAGTGACGATAAGGGCAGGTTTTTATCAAAGAACAGAGGTTCAAATACCACTGCCCTGTTCTTCAGACCTGTCCCAAAGCTCTCCGAAGTCAGTGGAAAGACTCCCATTAACTTCAGTGGAGTTTGCATCAGGCCCCTTGCGAAGTCATTTACACTTGTGCAAAGCGTCTGTAAAAGACTAGAGGAGAATTTTGGTTTTAAGGTGTCTATATCCACTTTGCAGTGTTCTACCAGGGGTAGAACACTGAAGGATAAGGTCCCTGATTCTTTGGGCTGCTGCATTATTGATCCATTTCCTAAGGAGGGTCATATATCCAGGTATGAGTAGCTATGTGTATGTTAAGTCAATGCTTTTACATTTGAAATCCTGTTTACTCAGCAGGACTTGTCTTGTGTAGTCATTTTGAATGCAGGCCTTTGGGTGTAGAGATATAAGACCATGTGGGGTTTTTTTTTGGTGAGGGAAAAAGGCAGGAATGGTTTGCTGTTGCAATTAGATTTGTGCAAATAACCAATTTCTTGGTTTGGTGGCTGAACTGAAAAATAGGAAAAAAAAAATTAGGTCAACCCACAATGAAAAATGTGACTATTTCTTGGTGAACCAAAAATAGTTGAAACAAAAAACAAAAACAGCCCCCCCACACACACATTTTGGGTCACACTAAACATTGTTTGACCTGAAATGAAATGTTTTGTGTTAAAGCATTTTTTTTACCTTTTAAAAACATTAATAAAATTGAAGTAAAATTTACAATAAAAAGTCACTTTCAACTGACAAGTCAAAACATATTGTTTCAAAAATGTCAAAATTCAACATTTTTAGATTTTGTTTCTTTTCAACCAAAACTATTCAGCAAATTTTAACATGAATTTGTGAAATGTTTTCATCAACTAGGATCTTCATTTTTTTCATCCAAGAGAATGTTGTCTAAAAAATGTCACCCCACTCTAGTTGCAAGGTAAAGAAAAATTCATGTTGCATTAATGACATAGCACTTTACACTCAGCCTGTCAGCGAGGGTACAGAGGACCACCTAAGTCATTTCTCAGTGAAAAGATGAAGCAGTACATTGTTGGCGGCACCGTGATGTACCGGCTTTCTGCAGTTCTGTAAATGTCCATAACTGTGATAAGGTTACATGGGAGACCTTAATTGTGTAATACTCTACTTTCCAATACGAAGGGCAAATTCAGCCTTGTGCAACTGACTCAGCCCCGGCAATGCAAAGCTGAGAATCTGGGACTTTTTTTTACAACCTTGTTTTGGAATGTCCACGTTTCTAATGTTTGTCTTTTATGAAAATGATACTTGTTCTCTTATGGATTCTCTCCCTCCCCCTCCCACCCAACTCTGCACTCCTTATCTTAAATTCGAGTTTGATGACCTCTTTTGCCAGGGACTTTCCTTTAGGTTTTTGAACATCTGAGAATCGCTGAGTGGCAGGAGTGCCTGTGGAGCATGCAAGCTGTGCAGAGATGAACTCCACTCTTCCTCCCCAAAGGATTCCCCACCCCACACTGGGACTTTACGGTGGTTATAAGGTGCACACCAGGGACACATGCAGATGAGAACTCTGCGAGCCCACAGTGTATGGAGAAGCTGCATTCCGTAACTATATAGGCCACACTTTATATTCAGGTTCCATGTATAAATAGTGAGTAAAAGGTTAATAAGTGTTTTAATAAATGGTTAATCAATTGTTATTGATTGTTGTAGAGTCCACCAGGCCAGTAGGGGTTAGATTTTTTTTTTTTAAGGTATTTAAGTCCTAGGTTGCTTATCACCAAGGCATGTAACTGTTCATAAAACCTTGTACCTAGATGCTTCCAACTATCCACCACTGATACTACTCATGTCTGTACCATGCTTATTAGCCCTATTAACCATAAATTAAACATTGACAAGTGAATTGAATTGAAATGAATATTAATATAAAGTGCAACCACTCCCCACAAATCCTCCCTGACAGTCAGGCACCAGCCCTCACCAAGACCAACAGCCTGTAAAATGTATTGGGAGTTTCTAGGCCAAACTATTTTGTAGATACGATGAGCCATACTGTGGTGGGATCACTGAATGGTTTTGTTCCAAACCTTCCAAAGTTACCTTGGCATCAGATCACACGTGACATTTCAGGCATATTGAGTTAGTTTAGGTGAAGTTGTGTCATGCAAGGTAAACATTGAGTTTGGGATGGAAAGCATCCTGCATCCTTCACTATGCAAAGATTTAAGTTCCATAATAGAATTATGACTAAAGGTCTTCGGTGATCAAGCAACGGGGCTGAGATTTTCAAAAGAGCCTAAGGGAGTTAGGTAGCGAAATCCTAGTTTAGAATAATAATACTTAGCGCTCTTCAGCAGATCGCAAAGTGCTTTACAAAGAAGTATCATTCTTCCCATTTTACAGATGGGAAAACTGAGACACAGAGGGTGGAAGTGATTTGGCCAAGGTTAAGCTGCCCAGTGGCAGATCCAGTAATTGAGCCCATGTCTCCTGAGTCCCAGCCCAGTGCTCTAGTTATTCTAGCTAATTGCACTAGTAGATCACTTCTTGCCTTCTCCAGGAGAAGACTAACATACTGTAATCAATTAATGGTGTCACTAGGAGTTCAGAAGTAGGTTGACCAAGGATCTGTATTTTAGACTGTGGGTCATGCTCACCACATTGACACAGATGCATCTTCTGTCAACACAAGTGTCAAACATACAAGAGAAAACCGAAGTAGAGAAACCAAGTACTCTGGAGAATAAGATTACTGAGGTAACGGGTTGGATCACAGAAACCCCCTTGGGGCTGCCAACTGATGTGCCAAGGTTACTTTGGGAAACCAAAGATGTCCCAAGGTTACATCTGGGAAAGCTCAGATGTGGATTGGCGTCTCCATATTTATTGTTGGCTTAAGTGGTTCTTGACTGGGCACTTATCGAGAATAGTCTTTTCTCAGAAAGCTGACCAAAGACTTTTATAAGGTTGCTTAGAAATCAAGCAAGTACACAGCCAATATTCATAACTTCAAACACAAAAATGATACATGCATACACAAAGGAAGAATAGATTCAGTAGATCATAACCTTTACAGAGATATGTTACATGGCATATGCAGCATAAAACATATTCCAGTTATATCATATATACATCCATAAGCATAATGCCCTAAAGCCTTGTGGGGTGCACCATCACAACTGGCTCTTGTATACATCTTGTGTAGCTTTATATTTTTCAATGAAAAAAAATCTTCAGATCTCAAATTTCATATAAACTTTAGTTATTTGTTTAGATTCAACTGCATGCAGGCTGGAAGATTTATCTTTCCCCCATGTGATAGTAAGGAGTTTCTCCCTAATGTTGTAGACTCTGACTCTGGGAACCTGGCACTGGTACACATTTCCACATAACGTCTAATATCAACGTTCCAAACCCTTCTGTATATTGAGAAAACCAATATGTCTGGTAGAGAAGCATGGCAGATGGGTCATGGGGCAAATCAGTTCAATGATTCTAGAGAAAATACCACAGGAAATTTATGCAACACCAGTCAAAAAAGAAAGCAACCAAGTCAGATTGAGTGACACAGAAAATGTTCTTTTTAGAATTGGTTGTAGTAGGTAGTAACTACACAGAGTTGCTTAGCAATTGAAAAGAATCTTTTAAAAAAAATCTTTTCATGTTTCCTTCCCACAAGGAAATGTCTGTCCAATTTTTATCCCACTTTGCCTCATATTTAGAGAGGCTGTAGCTTTGTCTCTGACAAGTGTAAATCCACTCTTAAAGACGTGACTGTATTCCCTTATATATCGGCTCCGTTGCAGGTGAGAAGAAAATAAATGAAGCCACATCTGGGGGTATCATTCCAGTACAGTGTGCTTAATCTAAATTTTATGGCTTAGATAGCAGATTACAGTGCTACTGTCACAGTCTTATAGCAACAGTCACGGTGGACATTGTGCATTTCAATACTTCCTCCACTAACCTTTTCCCCCACTGCTCTCATTCCCGGGCTGCTAATTTCACGCAGGCACTTAAACATGATGGATAATTGTGTTCTGCTTATCAATGTTTAATTTAAGGGCTGTTCCGTCTGACCTGGATGCCCTCTGAAAGAGCTATGCCTTGTTATTGATTTCATGGTCACACCTGTGACATTACCTGCTTTGTAGGAAGTAGACTTTGACATTCCTGGGAGGCCTTGGCAGCCAGACCTAATTGTCAGAAGAATAATCGAGCTAACAAAATCATTACAGCTGATCTGTGTGTTACCACTGTTTTATCTGCCTCTAATTAGGTGCAGGGGAGGTAACTGATGGCAGTAAGCATGCTACAGTAGGTTTGATGTCCATAAATAGAGCTGGGCATATAGTCAGGGAGAAATTATTCATGAACCTCTTGGCAAGTTAGAAAATTGAATTTCAATTCCCCCAGGTCTCACCCCATTTGTGTTTTCATTTAGGAAACAATTGTGCAAGCAAACTTTTGCTCATGCAGTTGTTTGCGGGAAACCAACATTGGGCTCATAATAGCGGACATTACTTTAGTGATTTAAATGAAAATCCTGACTTCATTACAGGAGGCAGTGGAAATCCTGTGGTCTCCATCTTGGAGGTCGTTTAGTTCGTGGGTTTAGTGACTAGGAGGGAGGTGGCCCTTCGCAGTGGCAGATCATGGAGGAGGAAACAAGGAGAGTGAGGGAGGTGGAAGTGGGGGAGGGGATACTCGGAGTAAGTCGGAGAAAGAAGGAGTCAAAAAAAGGCTGGGATGTGGAGCAACTTATTAGCTACGTGGGGCCACTCCAGACACGTTGCAGGAGTGCGGAGTTGTGCACCTAGAATCCTCTGTGAAAGGCAGATGTGCCAAGAGGTGCCAGGTGATTTTGGGGAAGAAACAGTCTTTCTTCCAATACTGAACGAGCACCATTTTTAGAATAACGAAACCAGCTCTATCCCTTAAGCCACGGAGTGTCATTCTGCTTCTGCCTAGAGCCGTCCCCAAAGTCATCCAGCCTGCCACAGACTAAAAGAAATGATACTTGTGCCTGTGTCTACGAACTGTTGGGCAAAAAGCACGGAGATCAAAAATTTTCAACTTTTTTGGTAAATGAAGAATATCCAGATTGATTTGCTAAAAATGCTGGTTAAAATATCATGGAAAATCAGGTCCATTTTGAATGTGGTAGGGTAAATCTGAGGCCATTTGGTTAAGGTATTCCCACTATACAGCCTTCCTCAGCTACCTCTTCTTTAAATTTTAAACTTTCTCATAACCAAACCTCTTGGGCAGGCAGCTCTCATTCCCCTAATTTACAAATAAGATGAGGCTCACTCTATAATAGCAAAGAGCTAGGTCTAGTCTGCTCCAGCCTTTTGGGATGAACTCATCAGATCAATCTGTTTGCCTGTCATCCTTGTAACTACTTCTCCAACTATTACACAATGTTTCCTTCAGAACCATGGTTCCCAGCGTTCTAGTGCTGACTAGCAAACAGTTGTGCAATCTACTTGCAAGGTGAATTAGCCCTGATGATAATGGGATGTGGAGTGGTTCATGTCCAAATCAGGTGTTGGCCCATGTGGGTGCTACTGGGAGGGGCGGTGTGTGTGTGTGTCAAAATAAACATCCCCCCATTGCCCCCAGTGATGTTCAGGGGGCCCTGAATTATTGTCAGAAAGGCCAACCTTATGAATCACATAGAACACTGACACATGGTCGCCAAATCTTACTTTCTTACATTCTTAGACCCTTGGAAAATCTTGGCATTTAATTAGCCCCTGGACTCTTGGAAGATTGGTTGTTTTTTAAATTGCAACATGAAGGGGCCCCAAAATACCCACTTGCCCCCAGTAATGGGGCCCCAGAACCAGCCCTGCCTTTGGAGGTCATTATGGCTCCACATGATGGGATTTCTACTTTCCAGTTTAGTTAAGGCTGCAGCTAAGTTTCTGTTTACAATCAAATTCTGCATCCTCTCTAAAATCCTCCGGAAAATAGGTAAACCAGAGACCTGATGGGGAGGATCTTAACGATCGCTCCTGAAAGAGCCCCAGATGGTGGCTGGGTCCCATGTGTAACAGGAACAATGTTTAGCCATTTACTGCAAACTGTTGAGAGGAAGCCTCCTCAGGTGGACATGGTCAAATTTCTGTGCAGTGAATGGGTAAGGGAGCTGCAGGAAGTCCTGTGCTTGAGCAAACAGCTTGGGTCCACGGACACCTGGGTCTCCTTTTCTGCCATCCCTTCTCCATGGCAAGTCACTTAAAACATATTTTTGGGAGGTGGCACTAATTTTGGCCTCCTCCTTACCATGCCTCAACACCCCTTCTGTAAAATGCCGGTACTGATCCTCCCCAAGCTCCCAGTGGGGCTGTGTCTATACAGCCAATCAGAGAGACGAAAAACCCTGGAGCTGTGCAGGGGTGGGGTGAGGAGTGCTGGAGGGGAGTGGAAGCTGGGAGCTTTCTCAGGTAGGGGATCTAGAGCTGGACTGTGGGAAGTCTAGTAACAGCAGGAGGGTTGGGACAGAGAACTGGGTAAGTGGGGAGACCCTCGGTCTCCGCTGTGCATGAGGAAAGGAGGACAAGGACCAGTGCGATCAGGGGTACGGTGGCCTTGCAAGGTTTTCTAACAATGGAGTTTGGGATCCAGAAGTTCCATGTTTCAGGAGGGCACAGAGAGCAGGCCCCATTGTTCAGCAGTGTCTTTGACGCTGCTCAAGCAAGGGTTTGTGGAAGTGGTGTGTGGGAAGGCCCAGAGGGAAGCTCTCTGAAGTCTTTATACACCATTGATGGCCTTGGAAACGTACAACTTTTGGGTGTGGCTGACGGCCAACCACGGACACCAAACACCATTTTCTGTCCAGTGAGAACATCAAAAGGAGGCATTTGTAAATCCTTGGGGGCAGTCCCTGTCAGATCCATCTGATCAGAAATCTAACTCCCTCGCAGCAGAGCACAAAGGGGAGTGTGTGTCCTTCCTTTTCTTAGAACTACAGCAAAATGTGGCAACACATTCGAGCTTCTCATTGCGTACGTATTTGTCTTCGGTCCTGCTAGAATTAGCTGCGGACCAAGAACTGCAACCAGTGAGTTCCATGGTTCTGGTCCCTCGTGAAATGAGAGCGAGATAAATTCAGATTATGGGCCTGATCCTGCATAGCTTGTGCATCATGATTCATTGATTTCCATGGGAGTTCGGGTGCATAATGGAAGCAGGACCGGGCCCTAAATAGGTGTAAGCTGCATACTTGAATGGTGCATGCGTTTATGTCGATGCATGCAGCATCTTCTGTTTTGGTTGTAAGGTAAAAGGCACACTTGCAATGAAGCATCTAGCTGTTTCAGACCAGGTCCTTTCCACAGCTGACAACTTTGTGATCTAGACAAACATCCGCTAGGGATTTATGTGAGCATCAAACTCATTTTTACTTGTGACCTATTTGAAATTTGAGCCCTGCTCTCTAGAGATGGAAAATTAGTTTATTAACCCAGAGCACTATCTAACCCCTGACCGTGTTCCTGAGTGAATGGAAATTTCATGATTTCCCTAAGCATGAAGTGGAGGATAAATGCTTAGATGTCTTTTAGTGCATCCTGTAACGTGTTCCTAGAGATGGAAACGACAAGACCCTCTATTGTGGAATAGCAGAACAATGTTGGTTAAAGGGTTTTGCAGCCATCCTTCCCGCCACCTGCACCCCGTGCATTGTCTAATGTATCCTTTGCAATAATTAATTACATCTCTTGTGGATTCATTTCTTTCATACAGTTACTGGCAATCAGGTAGATAAAAGGAAAAATGCTGTTGGTGCTCGGTGGTATTAAAAGTGAAGGGTTTTCACACTGTCAGGGTAATGAATTCTGCAAGGGTTTGAAGCGCCTGGACTTGGGGGAATCTCTGTGTCATGTGTCTAGGAGTGACAACCCCCAGTGGTTAATTACTGCCAGGGATGAGAGCTGAGCTGGTAGCAAAATGAGAAGTTCATTATGAGTTAAATCTGAAGTTAATTGGATTCACATTTTCACCCATTAGTATACAAAGATACACCTCAAAATGTTCTTTAAGTTAGGTTCTGGCAAGATGGTGCCAAATGTTGCCCTGGGTTATTTTATCCTGGCTTTGACACAACAATTATCTTTCATGTAGACTGTTTGACTCCATTTCACAAACCACCCTGAGGTGTTTGACTTGGGAGGTATGAACCTTTGTAAAAATGTTTCTCATAGGTTATGGTCTCTGCTCAGAGGAGGAAATGTTGCTGATCTTTGTTAGAGCTGGTTGCAAAACGGATATTTTTCCACAGCTGAAAGTTTAGAACAAAATGTGTTCATTTGAAAAATTTGGGGAAAAAAAATAGTCATTTTCTATTAAAATTTGAAATGAAGCTAAAAAAATTTTTCCTTGCAAATCAGAATTTTCATTTTGTTTTGGGTTTTGAAAATTTAAAACTGTTGGGGTTTGATTTTTGGCTTTCAGATTTTCAGTCCCTGCCCTACCTTTGCTTATGCGCTCTCTCTCTCTCTCTCTCTTTCTTTACTTCCTGCTCCCCTTTTTCCAGTTGGAAATGTGGGAGAAAATGAAACAGGAATGAAAAGGGGGGAAAGAGAAACTGTTTCCCCCTCTCTTTCACCTTTCTACTTTTTGACGGGGGAGAAAAGAGAGATGGGGAAGCAAAAAGGAGAGAAAAAAAATCTGAAAACTGAAGATCAAAAACTGAATTTTGTTTGTTTTCAAAAGCTGAAATGAAATAAGATTTGCATTATATGATGAAACAAATTCTTATTTCAGATTGTTTTTGTCCTAAAATTAGAAAATGTTGTCCGTTAGCTGTTTTTGCAAAACATATTGAATACAAGAAGCTGCATTTTATGCAAGATAATTTTTTTGATTGAAAATTTTCAACTTGCTCTAACCTTTCTCTTTTCTGATTTTTCTTGCAATGGATTTCTGAATTTCACAAGGGTTCTAGCAGAGCTACACAGGTGTTCTGGACAGTATGAGTGCTTGAATTTTATTCCTACAATAGAATTTAAGGGTCTAAATTTTCAAAATTGATGAATGATTTTGGGAGCCTTCATTTTACAGATTCTCCCATTTTAAGATGACTTCAAAGGGCCTGGTTTTCAGAGGATGGGTGTTCAAATTGGCCACCCCAAAATGAAGTCACCCAAGATAATTAGTCACTCTGGAAAATTTTGGGCTAGGTGACTCGGCATGATTAAGGCATCTTCCTCCTTCCCCCACCCCAGCCTCGCCACAATATAAAGTGCCAGGCGAGGCATATACAAGTACCCAGTGATAGAAGGGCCTGCAAGCTATGAAAAGAGGTGGTGACAACATATTTCCCACCCCATGGGAATCCCAGGAAGCCCTCCATGGATGTGGGCTATCTGTTCCTTGTGTTGTGTATGAGGATAGGGCAAGCAGGGCTAGAACCATCTCACCACATGACTTGTTCAGCTGGCAGTCCCGTGGTCGGTCTGCTAAAGCACACCGCTAGAAGCAGCATTAACATCTACCGTCTCTATCTCTGTATATCTACATGAAATCAACCCGTGTATTAACACGGCGCGCCGGGTACAGTAACATCTTTGCTCTCGGTCTGTAGCCATATGGTAGTCGAACAAGGAAGATCTAACGTTTCCCTGGGACCAAAATAGAAAAAAAACCAAAACAAAACTCCAATTCTGCAGCAATTCTTAGAACAAAACATACTTTTAGGGATATTCCTCCCTAACAATAAAACTGTAGAGAGTCGCTCAGAACTGTTTCCTTGCCAGGAAGGTTGCAAGCAGTTAGTTATCTGCAAAATGTAAACAGGTATTTGTCAGCTAATCAATTATTTGGAGTGCTCAGCATTACCAGGATACTGTAGTCCTCTTTCCAGTGGAAAGGAGTGAGCTGTGTACGTTCCCTCTGTCACTGACAATGACATACAGTCAGCCCTGGTTGCGCTGACACAAGGTCATCTTTTCATCCCCAGTGAGGTTGGGGAGCTGTGCAGACTGTCTGCTAGTGCTTTCAGCAGTGGTCTTACAAACTCCACAGGCTCCTACAATCTGTTTGACATTCCTTTGTTGTTGAATTTCCAGGGCTGGGAGAGCCCGAGCCCGAGTGGTCTCATCAGTCCTTTGTTCTGCTCTTCGCTCGCACGCTCTCATTTTAGTTTTTAATGAAAACTAAGTGCTAACAGTTCTAGCTAACGCTTGTCCTCTGCTCACAGTCCGGGAGTGATTGCTGGTGCTGAATTGAGAATCAGTCAGTGAATGAGCCCCGTCCTTTCCCCCAATCCAGTGTGAAGAAAGGAGGGAGGGTGCTGTGATTAAGGAATGGGCCTAAACCACAGCAGGGGTGGGTTCTAGTCCTGGCTCTGTTCTCAGTTTCGTATATTATATAGGTCAGATTTTCTAGGTATTTAAGCACCTAAAGGTGCAGATGAATGCCAAGGCACTTTTGAAAAACCCACTAGGTGCCTGTCCTGCATCTTCAGGTGCCTAAATACCTTAGAAAATCTGGCCTTTAGTGTCTCTTTGCCTTAGCTCCCCATCTGTAAAATGGGGCTAATACTAGTACTTGGGGAGTCTTGTCTACTTAGGCTGTAAGCAATTTGGGGCAGGGACTGCTTCTTACTATATGTTTGCACTGTGCCTGGCATGAAGGGGCCCTGATCTCAGCTGGAGTCGGGCTTAATAATAATCTTAAGTAGTTTCATTACCATTGGCATAATCCAGGCTGTGGGACAATCCCCAGTTTCTAAGAAGAATCTGAGATCAGACTGAGCGGGAGAGAAGTCGGGGTTGGGACAGCCTCGGAGACCCACTCCTGGATTCTCGGCTGAATCGGAGAAATTGGTGATTGAAAAGAGCCCTCTTGGTGCCCAAGCCCAAAGCCTGCCGTGCCATGATTCTTCCCAGCAAGTGAATCAGCAGCTGACAAAGCTAACTGGATGCAACAAAAGCCTAAGCTTTCTCATCGTCCTCAGGCAAAAATCGTCCAACATGGGTACCTAATGTTTGTCGCCTGCATCCACACTCAAGTCCCTGAATAAAAGTGGCCCGATTTGAAGAGGAGATGGGCACCTCTGGAAACTGGAGTCACTTGGCACCTCTGAAATGATTCTGGACTTATCTAATTGCGAGACAGGCTTTTGGAAAAAGTGAAGAGGCTTGTAAGCCAATTAAACCTGGCTCCATGTAAACTAGGAGATGGGTGAATTGGGGGTGGAGAGTGCGTTACAGCAGATCAGAATAGGAAGGGGGTCTCTTCAGTTCTCGTGGCTGTTATCACAGGTCTCGACGCCATTTGATGATGTGGCATTGCATCATCTTGCAGATCCAGCAAGGGGACAAAGGAAGGGCTGTACCCCAAAGGCATGCATGTTCCAAAGCAGGCCAATAGTCAGCTAAACACAGGGAGGGCTGTGGAGGGGAGGGACATCCGTGTGGCGTCCTACCCCCTTCCTATGCATCACTCAGGTTTGACCAGGATGGAGAATCTCTACTGTTGTAAAAAGGATCACAAACATGGGGGTGGTGGTATTCCGCTGTAGAACACTTTGAAATGCCAGACTTCATGCGTTTCAGAAGGTTTCCGACAGAGAGATTTGATGCGAGGTGGGAGAGAGCTCTGGGAATGTTGCCTCCCTTTTCTGCTCCCCTGGAGGGGATAGGAAGCTGGTAGGGTGCAAATTGAGAGCTCTCCTTTTGGGCATCTTCTAATCTCCCATCTGGTGCTGCCGCCACTCGTCTGGCTGGTTGGGAGCCCCAGAAACCTCAGCCAGGCACCCACCCTGGCTGCTGCTCCTTCTGGAGCTCTCGCTTTGCTTGTTATCGGCGGCGGGGAGTTGTGGAGGAGGCTGGGTTTCCCCGTGCGCCTCTCTCTAATTGAAGGGGCTGATGTGAGATCACCAGATCGATAGGAACAAGATTCCCAGTAGAAGCTGGGAGACTTAGTGCTGCCCTGAGGCTCATGACTCCAACTCCACGTCAGTGTCATGGGATACTTACACCGCAGAGCATCTAAGGGCCAGATCCCCTGCCCCAGCATCGCTCCACTGCAGCTAGGTTTATAGTAGGACTTTGAAGCCAGTGGCACCCTGCTGATTTACTACGGCGGGGCATCTGGCCTGACAGGTACATCTCAGGATAAAATCTGGTTCAACACAAGGAAGCTGCTCCAGATTGTTGCATATGCTGTCTCCTGACGCAAATGCCACTGATGCGTTCTGTGTATGAAATAACTAGTTTAGCAGATATTTGACTGCCGTGACTTGGTCTCTTGCTTTGTTCTGGGGTTCCAGGGTGAAGCAGAGCAGATATTTAACTTCATTCGACAGAATGACAGGGCTTCAATTAGCTGCTAGAAAATATGCACCTCTCTGCAGCAGAGTCTAGTTATCTGAGCCCTTTGCCAAGTAGCTCTTCTTTATTAAGGGTACTTCGTTTCTGCCATCAAAGGGTTTCATTAGCCCAGTCACCTTGGTTCCAATGGAAATCATGGCCCATCAATACTAGACATGCATATTTACATACTTCCCCATGCCTTTTCCCTCTCCCACTCCAAGTACCCAATGTCCTTCTGTAGAGAAAGGTATATCTCAGAGAGATGGCTGGAATTTGTCAAGGTTTTTGAAGTTTTTTTTATTTTGTGCCTTCCTCCCATCAAAGGAAAATATTTTGATTAAATTTTCACCATATCCCTCTCACTTTTTCAACCAGTTTCCATTCTACCTTTCACGTATGAATATTGTTGTATGAAAGAACTTGTAATTATAAAATAACTATAAAATAAAGCAGACTCCTTAAAATAAGAAATAGAGGTATAGCTAGGAATGTGTCGGGCATGTTAGACTTTTCCCTGTGCGTCTGGGTGTGTGGGAGCTCTTAGACAGTCATTTATTTTTTAAATGTCAAGTGTTTGTTTCAAATCACGGTTTGATCACAAGTAAAGTGGCTCGCAGGTCTCATTGTGAACTCCAGAAGATGTTTTATCAGCTGGATGGAAGCAACAATTTGCTAAACTAAAGGCTCAGAAGTCAGCAGTGAGGAAATGTGACATATGCAGGGCTCCTCTGAAATCAATCCACCTTCCCATGGACTATGTAGAATTCTTACAGATTCACACCACCCTCCATCTCCTGGCTGTTGGGAGAGTTAACTGATGCACGTGAGTTGCCTGGTGTTGAGAGCTGGCTCTTTCCTAGGAAAGCCAGCAGGGGGTTTATAGAAATTAAAGCACAGTTTATTTTTTGAGTGACTGTAGTTCCTTTGCTAAATCAAGTATCCCCATACCTGTGAGGGACTGAGACACGTGCTGTTTTGCAGCTGTGAACCATATGCAGTATCTCTCTCACCTTTGGATGACTAAGCCCTTCGGAGGAGACCGTAAGTCACCACATTAGAAACATGGCAGGCGGTACTAGCCACGCTGCCTAGCAGGAAGGTCATTTCTGATTGGTGAGCTGATTTTAAGCCTAACTGTGCAGGGGGCCTCCAAAAGCCCCCATTTGTTTGCATGGAATAATTTATTATCATAACTGTGATAATACACCGGTCTTAGGAATTCTTGCATTTTCGGCACCAATAGAGGCATCAAAAGAAATGTCAAACTGTAGGAAATCTTTTTGTTTCAGATAAAATCCTTATTAGTCTGCTGCTTATTTCCTGGGGATGTTCCAAGACCCACCAAGCATAGCTAGATCACAGACAGCTGTGTGTTTTCAGAGTCTACAAAACACTTACAAATTACAGTATTCAGACTTTGAACTGGTGTGGGAGGTCAGGAAAACAGACACAGCAACAAGGGCAGAACATTTTGATCTGTGATAACAATTTGCTGCCTGAACTGATTAATTAGGATGCATAATGAGGGATCGGTTGTTCCTTTAAAAGTACAGGAGCAATGACACTGAGTTCCCACCTACCCTCCTTGTATGTGCTAGGCTAGCAGACTGGGTAACATGGCCAGCATTGCTCCAGGGTCCCAAGGAAAGATGATCTGACATCACCAGTACAGTGTGTGATATAAGGAAGGATGCCCCACTGGAGGATTTGCTCTCTGAATATCAGGGCCTTTAAGTTCAGCATCAAGAACTGAGGCATCCAGAATCTCTCGGCTCTTCTGAAGACATAGGCCTCAGACACTCACCTAAGGTGACACCTGATGTCTATGGAAGAGTCAGGAATCGAACCCAGAACACCCATGCACCCACTCTGAGTTTACAAGACCATCCATTCTGAATTCTTACCAAAGGCATCTGCAAGGTCTTTAATTTTCTGGTTAACCAGGGAACTATATTCATGTAGCTCTGTGATACCTAGAAGCCTTTCTTTGACTATTTCAACTTGTGAAAAAGGTTAACTTGAGGACTTGAACTGTGAAATGCAGAGTTTCGGCCTTACTCATGTGTGGGAAGTTTAGCATTAATGCTAAAGTAAATAAAAATGTTGTTGAGAGTCTTGTATTTCTATTTCTTGCCTTAGCCTAGCAGGCAGCCTGATAAACCGAGACTTTTAGGGGTGTCAGAGCTCTAAGCATAAAAAAGAAAGAAAGAAAGAGACAGACAGGCCCTAATCAGCATGTGCTTAATTTCTATGCACGTCCTTAAGTCCCAAGGCCTAGAGTAAAAGAAATGGTTTGCTGAGGTTCAAATAAGTTTGATTTACAAAGCAATGACTTGAATTCAGTGGTGTGTGCACACATGGCTTTGCACTGTAATTGTACTAAGAGTAATGCCCAGTTTTGAGATCAGCTAATGAGAAAGAAGCATTCAGTATCATTATCCCTGTTTTACAGATAGGGAAATTGATGCACAGAGCAGCCCTGAGCACAGTCACATGTCCAAGCCAAGAACAGAAGCCAAGCCTTTGGCTGGACTACATTGGCTCTCCATGAGTGGGGCTCCACCAAAATTTTCCCTGTAATGAATTTGCAAGACCTCTGCAGACTAGCCTTATGTCGGCAGAAGGGCTTATTCCTAGACTGTTTGGTAGGCAAATGCCATTCAAATTGCTGTCGCTTCCCACTTTGTGACTGATCAGTTTCTAATGCTCTCTGTTTGTTTTTGACAAATCTGAGCTTCAGAGGAACTTGGGAATAAAGAAGGGCCAGCAGAGTTCAAGCTGGTTTGCCTGCCTCAGCGCTGAGCCATGTGCGCCTTCGCTCTCTGTCGCTCGCTTTATCAGAGCTTTATGGCAGCTTCTAAAGAAATTGTCTCTTTTCTCCCTGCCAAGCTAAAAATCCCACTTTGGTATTCACAGTACAGTCATGACAAATGCCTGGCCTGTGTTCTGGGTGTTCAGGGAAATGGAAAAACATGTCTAGTTGTTGTGAATGCTCACATGGTGATTTGTTGGTTTGATTCTTCAGGTCGTGAATTGGCAAGCACAACCCTCCCAGGATACCCTCCTCACGTCCCCCCTGCAGGACAGGGCAGCTACTCTGCTCCAACACTGACAGGAATGGTGCCTGGTGAGTTTATTCCTCCCCCCCCCCCAATCCACCCCCATGCAGCATTACAGAAGCAAAGCCAAGTGCTTTCTGGTTGTTCTGCACTGATGCCAGCAGAAAACAGAATTACAGTGATGAAAAGAGAAGAGCAGATGCAAAGCGAGTCTAAATAAATAAACCAGCCCCCTCTGGCACAAGGGAGAGCCTAACTTCTCCACTGCCAAAGCAAATTCTTCCATCCGTTATGCAGGGAAAATCCTTTAGCCCCACCGCATGGCCGTTTAATACGGGTGGATCCGATCACGTAGGGACAGCCTCAAACTTCCCCCCATTTCGTCATGAGGATAATTGGAATCAACATTTTAATGTTCAGCCCGTCCCACGTATTTGTGCCAGTGGGTTAGAAGAGCTACACTGTGGGAAGTGGTTGTTGGACTGGAAGTGTTCGGATGGTTACTTTACTAAGCCCAAAATCTTAACAACTTGCACATCACTGAATTTTCCACTGGCTTTCCTCTTTCTTTTGGTAAACCAGTTTTGCATGTTTTTGAGATAACCCCAGCCTTGTAACGGGAGCTACTGATCATCTGCTGGAAGGCACTCCAGCTCAGATCTTCAGAGGTACCTATGTGCCTAGCTCCCATGGAAATCAGTAAGAGCCAGGCATGGTCTACACTGGGGTGGGGGGCTGGAGGAGAGTTGACCCAAGATACGCAACTTCAGCTATGCAAATAGTGTAGCTGAAGTCAACGTACCTTAGGTCGACTTACCTGGGCGTCCTCACATTAGCGAGTCGATGGCTGCCACTCCCCCGTCGACTCCTATTCCACCTCTTGCAGAGGCGGAGTTCCAGAGTCGATGGGGAGAGCGCTCGGGGATCAACGTATCGAGTCTACACTAGATGTGATAAATCAATCCCCGATAGATTGGTCAATACCTGCCCATCCGGCGGGTAGTGTAGATGTACCCTTAGGCACCTAAATGCCCTTGAGGAACTGGACTTGAGCGCCCTCAGTCCCTTTGGAAGTCAGCGGGAGCTGAGCATGTCCAGATCTCATAAGAGGCACCTTGTAGGATGAGGTCCCAATGAATACTGCTGGGTTATTCATTATTAGCAACTTTTGATCCACAATTATTCATCTATGATCCTAGACACTATGGCGATACCGTTGGTACTTGAGACATATAGACAGTGATAAGGCTAGAGACTGATGAGTGTTATGTTGTATATATTCCTGGGTTTGACATTTGAGTATGATGAAAATCATTGACTCCAAAAGAGCTGTGTGGATTTGCAGCAGCTGAGGATCTGGCCCTCACAGCCTTTGATGTCAATGTTTAGGCCAGTGCTGCTTACTAGGAGAAATGTTATGCCGTATTGCAAACCCCAAGCATTCAAAAGTTATGAGTAAGGGATTTTTTAAAATCATGGGACTTTAAAAAATAATAATGTTGGGTGTGTTTTTCCTTTCTTTCTGGCTTCTGGGACCTTAAGGTGCACTCAGATCATATTTCCAAGCTTTTCTTCATGGCCAAGAGGGTTAGAAACTTACTCTGTTTCAAAAAAATGAAAGCTGAGATTATTATATAATCATATGACTCCATCATCTGGGGATTAAGAACAAAATATCATGAAACTTGTGATAAACAGCATAAGGGTTGGTAACACTGGCTTTATGTCCAGAGTGTGTGAGAGTTTGCATAGATGATCAATCTTGATTGCTCTTGTCTCCTGGTAAAATCTTTAAGAAATTAAGAAAAACTCATTCATTCTTCATATGAATTAGTTTTAAGAATTAGAAGTATGAATCAGGTCATTGTAATAACATTTAGAAAAAGTACTTTCAACAGCACCGAAAAAATGTATGGGCTTTTAAAATAAAGATTGACATAGATACAGAAACATTACTTTCCCCTCAAAAAGTAAATGTGCTGTAAAAATGGCTTATTTTATATAGCTGTAAGGATTTACATCATAAAAAAAAACTTGCCTAGGACTTCAGGACAGATTCTCAACTGGTGTAAATTGATCTGCTGATTTCAATGGAGCTTCTGCAATTTGCACCAGCTGAGGATCTGGTCTGAAAATGCAACATCTTGCTGTGACTGCAAGTCACTTCCTACCATTTAAACATTAAGAACTCCAAAAAGTCACATCAGTGTTAAGGTACTTTATGAACAAGATTTCCCTAAATGTTGTTTTGCGGTTACACGAGCACCTCTGAACAGCATCCAGGAAGAGTGATGGGTGAACTAGTCAGGATAAAACAATCTGCCCCAATCATTCAATCAAAATCTGAACACAAAGCAATGCTTTATTTTGCAAGTTGGCAAAGTTTAGTTAACTTCATTTACTCTGACCTCCTAGTTCTTTCTAGGTCTGGAAGCAGAAGGGATGCAAGACTGTGAGAGAGGTTGCTCTAGCACTATTCCCACTGTGTTCGAAAGCATGGCACCCTGGTATCTAGTAAAGGAAACTGATCCTGAGTTAGCAAGAGCTGTCTTTCACTTGAGCCAGCCTGAAAAGGTTTATGGGAAGCAGGAAGTGTTCAATGATGCCTTCAGCACATCTGTGCTTTGAAGGCTCAGCCTGCTATTGTGCAGCTGTTATGAAGTCCAAATACTCTGCACATTATCTAAGATGATATCTGTTCCCTGAGGTGAACGGAAGGACCATCCTACTTTCATCCTGGAACAGTTTGCGCCCTTCCAAATGAAGGGCCTACACTTTCACATGAAGAGGGATTTTGGGTGACCCGCTGGAGGGGCCTTGAAGAGATCTGATTTTCAGAAAGTGCTGAGCACCTCCTCTTTGAAAATCAGCCCCTAAAGGTGCCCCAAAAGTGTAGGTGGTGATGTTTCAATGTGATTCTGATACAACCTCTGTTAAGATTTTCTCTCACTAGTCCTTGTTATTATTAATGATTTACTATTATTTGTATAAGCATAGTACCCAGGGACCCCAGTCATAACCAGGATCCCATTGTGATAGGCTCTGTACAAACACAGAACAAAAAGACATTCAGTCGTGTTTATCAAGTGTGCCTAAGCAAGGTAGGCACCTAACTCCCTTGGGAAAATCCCTTTGGGTGTCTGTCTGCACCTTCAGGTGCCGAAGTCCTTTGAAGGCCTGGCTACGTTTACAATGTGAAGTGCAGAGCACAGCAAAGTGTTGCACTGTAACTGCACCCCTGTAGGCATAGCTGGCGTGAACTACAAGGTACTTAGTTTGTGTTAACATCGCCCTGTTTGAAAGAAGACTTCACTAATGTGAACGAGGTACCTTGTAGCTTGTACCAGGGGCCGTCCCCACAGGGCAGTTAGAACGCAACACTTTGTGCTCGACAATTCGCAACCCCCCGTAGTCCACATTGCGGCCCAGCATAGACAAGCCCTTAGTCTCTGTCTCAGTTCTCCATCTGTAAAATGAGGTTAATAGCCCTTCCCTACCTCGCCGGGGTGTGAGGAGCATAAATACCTTACAGATTGTGGGGTGCTCAGATAAGACTATTAAATAATGGTACCTGAGCTGGGCAGGTATGGTAATACCTAAGACAAATGGCATGTTATTTGGCAGAGTTTAGAAAGATGCAGTGTAATGATCTAGACCCATGTGAGCTGATTTCTCTGTGTAACAGATTTATTTTTAACTACATGTAGGCTGGTGTGACCCATTAGATTGAGTAACTACAATGTTCCTTTCACTGGTTCTTTTAATAACAACCTTCTGCTCCAGCTAGGTTGAAGGTCACCTGCAATTCTTCTAGGTTCTCGTTCTCATTTAAGTGAGGCTTTGCTAACTAGAATCCAAAATACCTTCTCTGTCCTCGCTTGTCTCTGTCATTTGAAGGGCCAGTTTCAGAGGTTTCTTCTGAATGCACACAGTCTTTTATGATTTGGTTTGGAAGGAGCTGACAGATCAGGCTGAATGCTGTATGCACATCAGTGTTTCTGTTCAGATATGGCTGAATTATTCTGCCCTGAAATTTATACAAGGGAAATGTATGTTTCACCAATTCTCTGGGATTCCCTCCTCCACCTGCTGCTTCTCTGGAATAATTTTCAGAGCATATGCTAAAAATGTGGTTATTTGATAAGAGCTTTAATTGAGAGCCATGAATAATTGCTATAATTAACTGACTGTGTCAGTAAAGAGTTTAGAGACATGGGAGAAATATAGACATGATAGGACACACATGATGTTTTGTTGCATGCTTGTTGCTGTGGACATCATTTCTGTGACTGTGAATAACCCTGTCCCCAGCTACAGTGTTTGTGTTTGTATAGGATTTGCCAGGGATTCATAGAGCACACGTCTAAGGGGCTGGGGAGTGAGTGTTAACTCTGACAACTCAGGGATGAGAATACCTGTCCTGAGAATCCTGACGGGGTAGATCAGAGAGTGAGGAGCTAGGTAGACTCAGGTCTGATCTCCTTCCCCCGCATCCCTACACCAGCTCTCACTCCCTCCCGGCTTTTTCACCTCCCACTCTTTGCTCCAAAGCTCACCTCAGCAGGGAATGAACCTCGTGTTCCCCATTGGCCTTGCCTTTTCTGCCAGCCACCTCTTCAGCGCCATCCTCCTGGCTCCATGTCAATTCCTGCCCTCCCCCTGCCACTGCTGTCACTCTGTCATGCAGCTTCCTCCTGGGTGTTGCCTCAGGGCTGCCCTGCAAGTGGCCCCTCGCCTCAGTTTCCCTCTTGATTCTTGAAATAAACTCAGGGCAGCCGGGGTGGAGCAGTGAGCACCTCCCAGGCACACTGGAAGGTTGGCATCTATAGTTCCCGCACCAAAGTCGGTGCCTAGACAAGGAGCCACATATTAACTTACCGTGTTATGGTGGGATACCACATGAAGTATTCGGGGTTTAAAAATACAGGCATTGACTCCCTCTGAGTGAAGGACTCTTGGGTAACTGTAAAATATCCTGATTAACTATCTGGCTCCTACTGATTTAGGTGGAGGTTTGAAATCTGGTAAACCATTAGTTCAAATTTCAAATCCTACAGCTAAGGAATTAGGAGGCATTTTCTGGTTCCTGATGAACAGATAGGAGGGTGGGATTCTGGATCGGGTCCAGAAGTTTTGGTTAAATTTCCACATGGTTAAACTTGAGTACATTACAGTCAAACAGCCATTTACAAGTATGACTCAGCTGAAGTTCTTATGAACTGAACAAAGTAAATTTTGATGTGTAAATTACGCTGGTAAAGTTACAGATTCTGTGAAATGTGTCTGGGAAGATTGCGGTATCAGGGACCCATCCTTTTAAAGGCTGAGCTTCCCTATCTGTTGGAAGAAGTCCCTCAAGCTATTCCTCAGTTGTACTGGTTCCCTTGTCCACGCCCCCAGCCATTAAAACCACAGTCCCCAATAACAGAGATCTGCTTGTCCACTCCCAGAAACGATGAGAGAACAAAACAAAACTGGAGCCAAAGCCTGTCTCTTATGCATGCAAGAACCACCATTGACATTGGCCCTGATTTAGCTGCTGTCAAAGGCAACAGGATTCTTCCCATGGACTCCAGTGGAAGCGGTATTGGGCTCCTAAATGGGACCACAGGTGTAATTGTGGGAAGCAGGATAAAGCTTTTAGAAAAGGGAAAGAGCCCAAAATTGCAGCGCAGAGAAAGTACTACGGCCCAATTTCCTGTTTTACCTGGTACTCGATTGACTGGGAAAATTATGGCCCAATAAACCAGATGCCTTAATTTGTCCTGAGGGATCTTAGTCAAGGACTTTGAGTACATTGTATTCCTCCTGACCCTGGCCTTGCTCTGGTGGACGTGGTGATTGGGCTCTGTAGAGAAGTGTGTTCTCAGTGTATGGTTTTAGAAGTGAGACTTGGAATTTGAAGTGGACTCTAAGGGATCAAGGGAGCTGGAGCTTGCGGGTGATTGGGTTGATTTGTTGCTGGATCTGGTACGGGCCAAGGAACTGATAGTCAAGTTTCCAAGAGGGCCTGTCCGTGTGGAGGTGCAGAGTTGAAAGCCACGCCTTTTGTCCTGCGGTATAGTCAGGACCCTGTAATCGACATGTGTCTGTGCACCTTTGAAGTCTTCCTTTGCCTTTTCAAGGTGTTCCTTCACCTCCTCTTGGATGCGATGGATGTCTTGTACTAGGTCTGAGGTAGATGGGTAGGGAGAAAACGTATGCAGTTGTGTGTGAAATTGGAGGTGGTACCCATAGTTGATAAAGAAGAGGCTGTGGTCTGGGGATGTGTGGTCTGCATAATTGTATGAGAACTCTGCATAGGCCAATCTCCTGGTGATGACTGATGTAGCATCACAAGTACTGTCTGCAAATCTGATTGATTCTTTCCATTTGGCTGAGGATGGTAGGCAGAGTACAGGTGTACTAATAAATGTAGGTCTTGTGCCAGAAGTGAGCAGTAAACTGAGGCCCCCAGTCAGAGGTGATGTGATTTGAGTAAGCCCTGAAGATAGACTATATTGTTTATCCAGAGCCGGGTGGCTTGCTCCATGGCGGGTAAACATATGTAGAGAATGAAGTAAGCCATCTTAGAAAACTGCTCTACTTCCATCAGGATGGTCGTGAAACTACTGGATTCTAGTAGTTCAACCACAAAGTGCAAGAAAAGTCCTCCCAGGGCTGAGGTGGTGTGTCCAGAGGATGGAAAAGACTACAGGGATCTTAGAGTGGATGCACATCTTGCAAGAAACTACAGAGGTCTCTGTCGAGGGGCACACTCAGGCCCACGAGAAGAAATGGGACATTAATAGCTGGATTTTTATATTGCCCAGTGTCCTGCCAGGGTGGAGTCAGGAACATAAGAAAGGCCGTACTGGGTCAGACCAAAGGTCCATTCAGCCCAGTATCCTGTCTACCAACAGGGGCCAATGCCAGGTGCCCCAGAATGAGTGAACCTAACAGGTAATGATCAAGTGATCTCTCCATCACCCGCTCTGACAAACAGAGGCTAGGGACACTATTCCGTACCCATCCTGGCTAATAGCCATTAATGGACTTAACCTCCATGAATTTATCCAGTTCTCTTTTAAACCCTGTTATAGTCCTAGCCTTCACAGCCTCCTCAGGCAAGGAGTTCCACAGGTTGACTGTGCGCTGTGTGAAGAACAACTTCCTTTTATTTGTTTTAAACCTGCTGCACATTAATTTAATTTGGTGTCCCCTAGTTCATTTATTTTCATGGAACAGTTGTAGAATCACCACTCTCACAGGAACCCTGCTGAGTGTCATGTGGTTGTTGGATGATAACAGCCAACTCATCAGGCAGAATTCCTGAGACAGAAGCAAAGTAGTTCCTGGTGGCAAGTCGGATTAAATACGAGATTTGACAATGTGAGATGGTCCTGGACTTGGTCTCATGGATCAGAGCCATTTCTTCAAGACAAGGCTTCATTGCCATTTCTGGTTCCAGGGCGGTATGTGGTGGAAAAATTGAACTGCAAGAAGAATAGGTGCCACTGGAGTGGTTGGTTTTAGAGCCTTGGCCATCCGCAGATACTCCAGGTTCTTATGGTTGCTATACACTTGGACCAGATGACAGGCCCCTTCCAAGCAGAGTCACCACTCCTTGAAGGAAGTCTTAATTGCTAGAAGCTCCGTGTCTACGATCTAGTAATTTCACTCAGCAGGCTTGAGCTACCTTGAGTGACCATAGTGTAATTATCCTTGTGGGTGGGGGAAATACCAGACACCCATCACAGTATCGTTTAACTTCAGAAGGGGGAACTACGCAAAAAAGAGAGAGCTAGTTAAATGGAAATTAAAAGGAACAGTCACAAAAGTGAACTGCATGGAAACTATTTAAAAATACCATAATTGAGGTTCAGTATGTTAATGTAGAGTCCAAAATAAAAAATATATATAATCCCAACTATATATATGAAATGATGGCATCTAAATTGACTGTTACCTCTCAAGAAAGAGATCTTGGAGTCGTCTGTGGATAGTGCTTTGAGAACATCTGCTCAGTGTGCAAGGGCAGTCAAAAATGTGAACAGAATGTTAGGAACCATTAGGAAAAGGATAGATAATAAGGCACAAAATGTCACAGTGCCACTGTATAAATCCCTGGTACGCCCACATCTTGAATACTGCATGCAGATCTGGTCTTCCCATCTCAAAAAAGATATGTTGAAATTGGAAAAGGTTCAGAAAAGGACAACAAAAATGATTCAAGGTATGGAACAGCTGCCATATGAGGAGAGATTAAAAAGACTAGGACTTTTAAGTTTAGAAAACAGATGACTAAGGGCAGGATGGGCTGCGGGGGGCGGGGGCGGGGGGAAGATATGCTAGAGGTCTATAAAATCATGAATGGTGTGGAGAAAGCAAATAAGGATGTGTTATTTACTCCTCATAACATAAGAACCAGGGTCACTCAATGAAATTACAGGGAAGGAGGTTTAAAGCAAAAGGAAATACTACTTCACACAATGCACAATGAACCTGTGGAACTCCTCACCAGGGGAAGTTGTGAAGGCCAAAACTATAAAAGGGTTCCAAAAAGAATTAGTTGAGTCAATAGAGGATGGGTCCATCAGTGGCTGTTAGTGAAAATGGTCAGGGATGCAACCCAATGGACCAGTTGTCCCTAAAGCTCCAACTGCCAGAAGCTGGGACTAGAGGATAGGATGGATCATTCTATAATTGCCCTGTTCTGTACACTCCCTCTGAAGCATGTGGCACTGGCCATGTTGGAATCCTGGACTACGCAGCTGGATAGGCACCTGCAAATGAGAAATATCTGGATGGGGATCAGGATACATCTGAGGATTAGGGTACAGGGGAGTTCTCTTCCTTTTAGGCCCAGTTTTCCTTGATGTGCCTGGGCTGGATTGTTTCTCTGATCAACTTGGTATTCACACTGGGGAGGCTGAGATGGCATGGCCAAGGTCACGGCAGTAGAAGCACAGGTTCTTTGATGGCATTGTTCTTTCTCATTAAGTGTGAGTCGTTGATGAGCCAGATCTTTTTGCCTAGTGTCAGTGGATGATACAGAAGCTGAGGTCACGGTATGCAGGACGGGGGGCTGCAGGAAGTCTCTCTTCTCCTCCCTTCATTCTTGCAGTCAATTATCATAGTGGGTTATTGTCTGAACGAACTGCCGTGGCTGGGATTGGGCAGCTAGACCTACTAGTCGGAGCCAGAATCCTCAGTCATGAGACAGGAGTCAAGAGGCGGCTGGGCTGGGATACTGGGAGCTCGGAAGTAGGAGAAAAACTGCAGATCAGGACGGTGAGTAGGGAGCCCGAGCTCAGACTGGGTCAGGATACTAGGGGGTCAGAGGCAGGAGACAAGACAGGAGATCTGAACCACAAATCAGATGTCAGCAGATCAAGCTGGGGGAGCAGGAAGCAGAAGGCGCACAGTCTAGAGTAGGGGGGATGCCTCGTTGTTTGGACACCTTCCTATTCCTGCTACTGGTTGAAGTAGGGCCAGCAGGCCTATCAGCTGCTCTGGACCTTGGGACAGAGCCTCATGTGGGAGCTGGGCTTCCTGGGAGTCAGGCAAGCTATTGCCAGGAAGCTGCCAGGTGGAGGGTTGGAGTGTGGCTACTCCCATGAACTTTTTGGGCCCAGGCGTGAGACCCATGGATCATGACACCCAGGACCAATGGCCCAGCAGTCCACTGGGTGACAGGGACCGTAATCAGACCCTTGCAACCGCACCAGATCCCCCACAGCTGTAGTGGAAACTTCATGACCAAACATCTTAGGAGCCAAGTGGTGGGTGAAAAAACTCACGCAGCCCTGGGCCAATTTTGCCATATGGCAAACATCCCTTCCAGAACCCCCAACTAGCAATCAGCCCAGCCTCTGGCATCACCAGACAACCAGCTACTAGATTCATGGCGGGGTGGACCCAGGAGCTTGCAATGGCTACTGCTCCTTGACAGCAAACTGCACTGGCCACTTACCGCTCTGCCACCACCAAAGGGAAACCAGTCACCCAGCAGATTCCCACTGCCCCACAGCAGCAGCAGGTAGGACAAGCCTCAGAGCCCAGATCCAGAGGCAGGATATGACCACTTGCTGCTGAAAGGGGACCCAGCTGAGATCTCCCCAATGTCCCAGAGGGTGTTGCCCTGGCTCCCGTCCCCTCCCCAGTGAGTGGCATGACTACAGAATGGCATCTGTGTTTGTAAATGTTTTTCATGCCATCCTCTGTGAGACCAGAGCTGCAAGGGCAGGCTGGCTTTAGTGGATCTGTTGTAATATTTAACAATCCAGCCAAGCCAATACACGAGACATCCTCTAGAGTGTGTGCTGGTAGCACTTATGAGATCTATTGCCTTTCTACAGCACTTAGCACACTAGGTGTTTGGGACATCAGAATACCCCTATTGGGTCAGACCAGTGGCTCTATCCTGTGTCCTGGCTAGCAGCAGATAATTCAAGGGAAGGAACCAGTAATACCCTTATTGAACAATTCTGAAATAACCTACCAATAAGGGAAGTTTCTTTTTAACTCCAATCATTTAATAGCTTCTGCCCTGAAGCACGAGAATTTGTATCCCTTATAAAGGTTTGTTCTGTCTAATGTACCTCTTTAGATGTTCTCATTATCCATGTAAATGTCTAGTCCATTATTGTTTCCTACTAAATTCTTGGTTTCAGCGATAGCTTCTAGTGATGAATCCCACAGGTGAATTATGTGTTGTGTGAAAAAAGTGTTTCTATCTGTTTTAAACTTGTATCACATTTATTCCAGTTGCGGTTGTGACTTTCCAGACAGACGCTTTCCAAACAGAGATGTCACAGCTTGTTGGGGCAAACATTGTGTCCCTGTGTGTCTGAGGCAGCTTTCACTGAAAATGCCAAGGTCAGGGCAAATTGCAAAAGGGAGAGCAGATACTCCCAAAACTGATGGTAACACTAAAGTGAAACTAACCAATCAGTCACAAATGGTGCTTCTGATGCCTACCTTGGTTATCAAGAAGCTGAAAAAAGAGATCACCCAGACCCCTTTATTGCATTCCAGTTCCCTGGCTTCCATTCAGCACATAGGTCCAGTACAGTGAGAAGTTATTTAAAAACTCTGCTCACTGTACAAATTGTTCTTCTGCACCCCAAAGGGCCGGCCACATTGCCAGGTCAGTATTAGATTGGATGTTACTCAAAATCTCACGCTGCCAGCCAATCCTTTAGTGTCTAAAACTAAAGGTTTATTATAAAGAAAAAAGAACGAGAAGAGAGTTGTTAAATGGTAAAGCACTCCGATACATGCAGAGACTTCAAAGCCCATGTATCAGGTTCCTAGTAGTATTGCTGAGTTTTTTGGCTTGAAAGTCTCTCTGGAACGCATCCACAGCTTGGATGGGTCAGTCAGTCCTTTGTTCAAAGCTTCATCTATAGAAAAGTCACTCCAGAGGTAAGAAGCAGGACTGAAGACAAAATGGAGATGATGCAGCTGCCCTTATATTCTTTTTGCCATGTGGTCTGTACTTCACAGCAGGGGCATGGAAAAACCTGGGGAGTTCCCTGCCCATACGCATGGCCCTACAAGTCCTGCTGACTGGCATCTTTCAGTGAGTTCTTTGTACAGCTGATGACCCTTGATGGGTTGTTGAACAGGCTAGGCCAGGGGTGGGCAAACTACGGCCCATGGGCCACATCCATCCCACAGGATCCTCCTAACCGGCCCCTGAGCTCCCGGCTGGGGGGCTGCTCTGGCCTCTCCCCCACAGCCTCCATGAACTGCATGAGCAGCGTTCTGGGGTGCAGGGCTACATGCCCTGGCAGATCAGTACGCCAGCGTGTCTGACAGCGTGGTAAGGGGGTTGGGGTGGGGAGGTTGGATAACGGGGATGTAGGATAGAATGGGGAGTGTCATGAGGCGGGGAAGTCAGGGAGCAGGGGGGTGGATAGGGGGTGGGGTCCTGGGGGGGCAATTAGGGGGTGAGGAGTCTCTGGAGAGGGCAGTCAGAGGACAAGGAGCAGGGGGCTTAGATGGGGGTGGAGTCTTAGGGGGATGGTTGGGGCAGGGAGTCTCTGGAGGGGTAGTCAGAGGACAAGGAGCAGGGGAGCTTAGATGGAACTGGGGTCGGGGGGGGCAGTTAAGGCGGGGAGGTCTCTGGAGGGAACGATCAGGGGACAAGGAGTGGTGGGGTTGGATGGTCGGAGGTTCTGAGGATGGGGGTCAGGGGGCAGGAAGTGGGTGGGGGTTGGACAGTGGGCAGGGCCAGGCCGTTTGCAAAGGTACAGCCTTTCCTACCCGGCCCTCCACAATTTTGAACCCCAATGTGGCCCTCTGGCCGAAAAGTTTGCCCACCCCTGGGCTAGGCAGTACTGATGCCAATCTGTCTGGGAGTGCCACCCAGAAACTGCACACGTTTGGAAATACAGATATACCGTACATAACTATAACTCACAATATAAAGGTGATACAAACAAGATTATCATACTTGGGAAATCATAACATTTCACCAGTACCTTACGTGGTCAGATTCCTTACTGTTTTATAATATTGGTATTAACAATATCATAAAGTGTCTCCCATATTTCATACAGCATCACACAAGCATCACTTTGTCTCATCCAATAAGAATGTGAAATAGGAATGCCCGGTTTATCTTCATTCCATTCATTATTTTATGTACCTCTCTACTACCCCTCTGATCTCCTTTCCAAGCTTATCAGTCCCACTTCTGATGTCTCTTCATATTTACCACTGCTTCTGTTCCTCTCCTCACTTTGTTGCATGTCTCTGAAATGCCCCCATTTCCTGATATATCCACAACTGGTCGATTTGAGACATTTTGACAACATTTAATTTGAAAAAATAATTCAGAAACATTTTGACAAAATGTTTGCTGCTATTATTAGTCTTTTAAATGCTCTCTTTAGTTACATTTTTGATGAGAACTGAATATAGCATTCCAGGGGATTCATATACGCCCCTGATTTATGTCATAACATTGTATTCCCCCCTATTGTTTTAGAGACTCAATCATGATTTTAATGTCCCCCCCACACTGACACAAAGAAACTGATGTTTCAGTGTCTTGCCAGAGTTCCATTGATGCGTATCTGGTAATAAGTGACATTCTGCAGACAACTTCTATTGTACAACATGTAAGAATATGACTGATTTTTCTGTTGCAACTTGCAACGTCTGGTGTTTCCAAACAAGGGATTAAATTCACTCCAAATGTAACATCACTAATGTCAGTGATTACACTAGGAATGAGTCTGGCCTCTTGGGTTAAATACTGAGTGCAGTCCTTTGACCAGAGTCTGTGTGTGCACCAGGGGCAGAAAACCATCCAGCAGCATTTGTCAGGAGGTGCAGTGTCTTCTGCATGCTCCTCCTGCTTCAAGGGTGGGAGGAAGGGGAAGCGGCAACTACTGCAGTCAGAAGAGAGGAGTGGAAATGTGCGTAGGGTAGCAAAAGGCTAACTGAGCTGAGAAGGGGTGGAGGTATGTGGCTCCAATGTCTTCCAGCAAAGTACAGAATCTCCTAACAGAGTTTTGCAGCACCAGAGCAAGTCATGAGACCAGGTTCTAAATGTTTCTGCCTTTCTAGGTACTTAATTCTCCACCACAGTAGAAACTGATTGTGTATCTCTTATTATACAGTATTTTGTTTGTAATGTGGGAGCCCCTAGAAGTTCCAAAACAGAGCTCAAGGCCCCATCATGCAGGACACGCACAGAATGGTGGTAGTTCCTGTCCCAAAGAGATTGCAATTCAAGCGATCTTTTATTTTCTTCCCAATACTGCCATGCTTTGCAGCTTGTCCTTCTGCCTTGTAGGCAGCTAACAGACTCATATCAATTGTCTTGAGTCTCAGAAATAGGCAGAAGGCTCAACTAGCCTGCCCCCGCAGTGCAAATTGGGAGTAAGTTTTTATTGTGGTTAAGTGGGAGGAAAATCAGATTTAGAGTACAACTGGAAATGGACAGATAGCATGTGTCTGTCTGGCACACTCCTTGTACTTTCAGTTTAAAAACATGCTGCATATCCCCCTTGTCCTGTCCAAAGGGCCTGCGGCATAGTATAATTGAATTTGAGTAAGGTTATGCTTAAATAATCATGCTCATTCATTTAAATATTTGTTCTGGTTCTTGTGCTGAAAATGCTCAGACAATGGCCCTTGTTACCCTCTGGTTTTATTTATTTATTTTTTTCACTTTCCTCTTCTTGCCTTCTCTGGGGACGAAGTACTTGGCCTCATCGCTCATGTTTTCCCTTTCACTTGACTGTCATTCTCATTGTCCTCTCGGGGCTCAGAACCGAGGGTGACAGGAAAGGGTAGACCGTCCGGGATAGCGATGCTGGAAATATAGTCATTAATGGGACTCTCGAAACCCAGATGTCCTTTCTGAACACCGGTAATTTGTTTTTAATGAAAAACCATGCAGTGACCCTGAACAAATGAATTTCCTTCCTATGAAGTCTATGTGCAATTACCCGACTAAAGGCACCTGAAAACAGCCACGTTCAAAACTGGAATTTTTTTTGAAAAAAGCATCAGCAATTGTGCTACTGCTGTCTTTTGTTTATAAATAGGCTTGAAGCATTAGATTTTTATTGGTAAATGTTGATTTCACTATGCACACGCGGCACACAAACCAATAAAAATATTTCCATTGACAATCATCAAAACATACAGATAGGCAGAGTAAGAAAAATGCTACTTTAGAACTGCTTAGTGTTTGATTTAAGGCATATTGACATTTGATGTTGCCAATTTGTGCTTTAATGGTTGTAAAGTTTAACTTTTTGAGTCTCAAAGTCTACAGTGATTAACTTATTATTGTCTGACTGCCCCTCCCCATAATTTCCCAAACTGGAAACGTTTAAATGGATAAAAATAGAAAACAATGTTTAAATCCCATCATAATGTGCAACAGTGAAAATTTAAAATGATAAAAATAAAAAACAATGTTTAGAAATAAATATTAATATTATCCATCGAAACAATTTAAAAAATGTTGAATTCTCCCAAGCCTAGTTATAAAGATGATGCTTAGTCAAAAATACTAGGCACCTGGAAACCAGTATGCAGCTTTTGCAATAATTCTTGTTGTTGTGACTAGTGATGACCATAACATACAAGACCGCAAAGTAATGGCGAGGAAGAAGTTAGATTGTGTGAATTTCCTCTCTAAAGCTATTTATTCTAATGTTGGAATGCATCTTATCTGTACCTGCAAGGGAAAACAATATATCCAGCAGTCTGTTTTCACAAAGCAAAATGTAGAGCCACCACCATTGTATAAAGAACAGAGACATGAATGCCATATCATAGCTGGGATCAAAATGAAGGTATTTTGGTACCTTTTCAATCAAGCCTTTGTTTTTTCCAGGGACTCTGAAGATCTTAGTCATGTTTATTGTCATGTGTTTATTGGATTTGGTCTTGCTTTGTGTAAAAGCCCTAGTTCTGCTAAAGTTTTGTGGCAGCATTTTGTAATCTTCTGACATGCAACAGTACATGTATGAAAATGAGTTAATTGGAAGGAGAAAAAAAATGAGGAAGGGGAATGGCAAAAGATAGCTTGGCAAAAGATATAATGAAGCAGTGGAGATAGAATAAAAAGGAGCATCTGATTCTTCTCTGACTTACACCCTGTAAAACTGGTGTAATTTGATCAGTCAGCGGAGTTGCCTCTGATTTACATTTATCTAAGTGAAAACAAAATCAAGTCTTTAATTTTTAAACAGGTGAAATAAATGAGAAATGAGTGCTTGAAACTCCCTCCGTGCACTAGAAAGTTGGTAAAGTCCGTATTACCTTGGTGCCCTAAGAGAATGTATAAACCTACCTGCTATCTGTCGTAACCCTGCTCCATAGTCTGGTTTCATAGCAAGCTTTTTTTTCATCACACAGATTACATGCACTTATTTTCTTCCTCCAGTATTGCAACACTTTGCAGGACAGGAAGGAACGCAATAGGCCAAACTGTATGTGTCTTATTTGCATCTGCGCCCGATCTATGTTATGTTATTGCTCATAGCCAGTTCTTACTCCAGGAATAGGCTTTGCCCTAAGGTGAACGACTAGTAGCCTTTCTGATTTCTTCCTGCAGGGGCAAATTCTGGTACCCTCACTCACTTTGAATGGTGCCTTACTCTGCAAGTGATCCCCCAGACTTCAATTGGATGCTTCTGGGAATGATCCTGGGGGAGCCTGAGCCCTGACAACTCCCACTGACTTCTGTGAGAGCTGAGGGAACTCAGTCTTTTGTAGGATCGAGCTCTGTGTGGATCTGATAATTGAAAGACTCCCACTGCTGTCCCACTGGATTTGGGATCAGTCTATGTCATGGGCTGGGGCTACTTTTCTAGTTTCCATTGCTTGCCTGGGGAAAGGCAAGCAGGTGCCTGTCACTTGCTGCTCGTCAGGATGGCTAAGGTGGGAAGCTGACCATTTGTTGTAGAGGGGTAGTAACATGGGGTCCCTCTCCCTGTGCCCTAAGGGTAAAATCTTGAACCCATTGAAATCCAGCACACTTTGGCCATCGACTAGGATTTCACCCTGGCCTCTGGAGGTATTGGCTGAAGTTTTCAAAAGCGGCTTCAATTTTTGGACCCTCAACTTGAAAAAACTTGGGACTGATTTTCTGAGATACCGACCATCTGCAGGGATGTGTGATTTCCGGAGGATCTGTGAATACTCAGGGCTTTTGAACATCGGGCCCCAGGTGTGTCGCACTGGGCACCCAGAGATGCAGCAGCACCCAGAATCAGTGGCCATTACAGAAAAATTAGCTCATTGTTTCATAGATTGTATGTCCTCCTTCCCCTTCTGAGATTGGCTCAGGCTCCTGACGTAAGGGACAGAATTGGACCTTTAATGACACGTTTGTCAGATTTGTGACATGCCAGGTTGCTTCAAGAATATATAAAAACTTGGAAAGACTCTTCCTCTCTATTTCCCTCCCTCACAGAGAAATAGGGATTGGGCAGGCAGGAAATATTTTGAAAAATCTGCATTCTATTTTCCACAGGCAGACACAATATTAAAGATTCTAGGTCCTCAGCTGGTGTCAATCATCATTGCTCAGATGAAGTTAATTCACAGTTGTCCTGTGCATATACTGAGCTCGAAATCCAGCTCTTGTTTCAGAAGTGTTCTGCCTCAGAAGGTCCCTTCACCATGAGCCCCCCAGGTGGTCACAAAGGCATGTTACAATCTGCAGCTTCAGACCTAGCGACAGCCTTATCAAAAGGGTGCAAAGCACTAGCACTTGAGGAAAAAACCCTTTGCATTTGATGTGATGATGGATGTAGGGTTCTATCTTTCTCATTTAGGTGAACTTGTCCTTTTTGAGTGCATTCTAGATGTTTTCAAAACCATTCTTTTCATCTCTCTCTCTCTCTCTCTCTCTCTCACACACACACACACACACACACACACACACACACACACACACACACAC